>CACVCL010018414.1:0-130580 GCA_902729485.2 Mus minutoides | reverse complement strand
TGCAAGCATGGCTTTATTAAGTGTCCTGTCAGGTAGGTACATATTTGACACAAGACTGCTGAGTTATCACTTTTTATTCAAGGACAATCATATATCATGGGAATACAGAGCCAAATTATATTTGACATTTTATTTAAAGTCTGAGACATCTTGATGTTAAGCCAGAGTCTGAAAGTGCTAAATCGGAGACTGCTCCAACGGAAAGCCAGTGTTTCTATTCCAATCTCACCCATATGAGTGATGGACAAGTCCTGAGAGCCTTTCTCATCCAGATGACTCACTGAGAGTGCTCTGCTGAAACGCTACCAGCTCAATGTGATTTTTCTCTCTAACAATGTGAAGAGCACATCTGGGGTTATTTAGAAGCTGAACCACAGATGGTATTTTGTAATGCAGTGGTTAAGAAAGTTGTATTTGTATGGCTTCTCATCCACGCTGGAGAGATATGGAAAGCTTTAAGTTGTGTATGAGTAAAGTTGCATAAGCATGTCACCCATCAATCAATTTAGCAGTTCCTCGTGGGGCAGCCAGTGGCTCTGAAGGCTGGGCAGCCTGAGGTTAACTCAAAGAGGCAGTGACTCTCCACATCTTTCTTCCTCTGTATTAGAATTTCAGGCTTTCCTATATGGGTTTGAGAAGGAAGGCAGGGAAAAGGCACAAAATGAAGGCTGGTTTATAGCAGCATTTTTATGATAATGAGGAAATGATTTTTTCTCTATAATAAAATAATATTAGATAAATAATATCATGTAGTAGTTTATAGTTACTTTATTCACTACTGTGACCAAGTCTCTGACAAGAAGCAATATAAGGCTAGAAAGGATTAATTTCAATTTGTGGCTTGTGGAGATACATCCCACTGTGCACGGGAGGTGTGCTAGTCTGATTTTTTTCCATTATCACAGACCATGAAGCTGGGAGAAGACAGGAAGCAGAGCAAGGCTGTGAACTCAGGGTCAACTCCTCTATGACCAACTTCCTCCAGCTAGATCCCACCTCCAAAGGTTCTTCAATATTCCAAACAAGCCTCAATGGTTATGACCAAGTGTTCAAATGCATAGGCCTGTAATAGATGCTCAAACTAAATCACATATACATGCTCATTGATAAAGAAATATGAGATTCTAAAAAAAGTTTTGGAGCACACAATCAAAAACATTAGGAGATGATTAGCTAATGGCTTCAACTGTTGGTATTATTTTTTGCCTCAAGAAGTCATGAACAGCATGTTGTGATTGGTACTTAGGAATTTCTAACATGTAATTGATGGCCCTTGTCCTTAGTCTACAGTCACATGAAAGAACATGCTGTATGCCAAGTGAGATGCTGAGGGCTGGGAGTCAGTCTGCACCCATCTTTTCATGTCATGTGTTTCTGTCAAGCAGACAAGCACCAGAGAGTTAACAACTGGTGGTCCACCGAAGGACTGAGGACTGAGAGAGTGCACAGATAAGATGGTGCAGTGGGGAAAATCCAAAGAACTGAGCAGCAAGACACACAGAGCAAGGAAGAAGGATGGGCATATGGGGTGTAAATATACATCACGTATGAAATTGTCTTTAAGTCCCCCAAACAAATCCTCATGGTTGGTGCTTCTCCAAGGATGGGTCGGGCACATTATTACCTCAGATGTGGGCAATTGTTCACTCCTCTGCCTTAAAGGGTGTGTTTTGTTACAAAAGAATACTCATGAAATGTCACAATTAGAAGTCAAAGCACAACAGAACTACATTGTGAGATGTTAGAACAATATAAAAAAAATCTGCAACAGCCATTCTTGGTCTATCATGTCCATCGTGTTGGTACTGTGGTACACACCCACATTCCATAACATCTTACACCAAGATAGAATGATTTGCCTGTGTGCCATCCAGAGTCTGCTATTTGACTTTATAATGATGTCTATTTCCCACAGCTCTTAAGTGTACATTCATAAAACATTTTTCCCAATGATGTCATGGGGAAGCAAATGGCTTTCAAAATTACCTCCTCTCGTATCCATCCGGGAACATACCTAGCAGCTTGTGCATCTCTTAAGCACAGGTGTGTTGCAGTTCGCTTGTATGATGCACTGATGTTATTGTTAAGTTTTTAAGAATTTTACAAGTTGGTAAACTTGTAAACTTAGCTTTCAAGTGCCCATGATGGCAATACTTACAGCATGGAGATCAGCGGATACTGCAATTCATATTTCTCCATAACTGAGAAGGCAGTTAAGTGTTGCCATCATGCAAGTGTAGCAACAGTCCCTCATTCATACACAGCACAATTTGCTTTTGTTTATGATCTCAATTTGTTAATTATAACAGATCTTATATTCAGCCCACAGCATTGTCTTCTACACCTCTTGGTTGTGATATCCTGGAGCTCATATTTCTTTTATTTCATGTATGTTTCATATATATATATATATATATATATATATATATATATATATATGGATATGGATTTGGGTTACACTTTTCTGGTTGATTTCAATGGTTTTAGATATAGAGTATTTGGAACATAGGAAGACACATGAGATTTGGGCAAGCCATTGTTAGTGAAACACTGGCTCAAGGTTGAAGTAACAATGAGCAGTTTACTGTTCCCACCACGGAAAATCAGTTTTCCCTTGGGATTAGCAAGCAGCATGTATGGTATTGCCTTCCAGAGTAATATGAACAGCACTCCTCATAAACTGTTCACCTGCTAATACGCATACTGATTCAAGGTCTTACCTGAGGTATTAGCTTTATTAAAATTTCTAATGTTTTTATGTTAGAAATCCCACCATTCCCCCATCCCCCTATTCCTTCCCCCCTCTCTTTCTCTTTCTCTCCTTTGTTGTTGTTATCTGATATTCTTTGCAAAGAAGTCTCCATAAACAGGTGGGATACTTTATTATCCTGAAGCTCATGTCACAAGGCTAGAAAAGATGGCGAATGCTGCTTTGTCATTTAAAAGCATTTGTTTATCTCAGATGCTGAGAAATGTGATCTCTAAGGCTTTCCTGTTAAACCATTATGATGCACTCATTGACTTTTTCTTGGTCAACTCTTTCAAGCCACTAGACTCATTGTTCTTTTTGTGGTTCAAGTTATTATAACCTGGTCCATGGTAATTTCCGCACACTGGCTTCTGGGCGTCTCAGTGCAGCCTCCCTTTTGGGTATCTCAGTGAAGCCTTGACCTCAGTTTGCCCCTTTCCTGCCTGAGAAGTGTAATCAGCACAGTCAGGCTTTTCTCTAGGAAACTTCACTTTCGTTTCATGGGGAGTTATAAGATCTTGTCTGGACACTGGAGATATGCACATTTATCCTAAGCTTTATATCACTTTTAGAGGTTCCCAGTATACTAAGTTCATGAATGCATATGTAAATTTATGTTAAAATATCTTCACATTAAATTTTGTATTTGTGAATGGTTTCTACAGAAAATTTGGATTCTTAACATTATAAAATGATTGTGTGTATGTGTGTGTGGGGGGTGTATAATTGTTTGAAAATATCAATCCCAGGCTTATAAAACTTCTGAAAAGGGTTTGGGTTTTTGTGTTTTTTTTTTTTCTTTCTGACCATATTTTATATTATATATTGATAGTCAAAACATGGAGTTTTCTAACCTTTTGAGTGAAAATTTCAGTTAAAATTCAATAGAGAATTATGTTCATTAATTTCTCTTTGATTTCAACTTAGTTTTGATTTGTCAGGTTTAATTTTTTGAAAACTAATAATCATTTAAAGATTAAATAAGATGTGTGTGCACATTGATGTCTTGCTTTGAATGTTTCCAAGTCAACAAATTTGTGTAATCATTTAATAGTTATTTGGATTATTCTTATAATATTTTTCTCATATAATATCTGAGAAGATATATATATATATATATATATATATATATATATATATATATATATAAAATTTATCATCTATAACATGTCTCTATTTACCTACCAGGAACTTAGTTATCAGCTATATGTATTTATCAGGTATCTGTCTATCTTTTAGTCACCTATCGTCTGTCTTAATGTCATTCATCATCATCTTCATCATCATTATCATCATCATTGTTATCATCTATCTATCTATCTATCTATCTATCTATCATCTATCTATTATTTACTTATCTATCCATTGTACATGTCTTCTTTTTGCTCTTCTGTAACAATTTTGGGATCTGTTCAAATACATTACATTAAATACTGTCATCATTGATTTTCACTTCTACTAAAGGCTTCTATTGAACTTGTCTCCAGTCCATGGGCTCTTTCCAGTTTTGCCTTTTTAGGAGGCATCGTTGTATATAAATAGTATTATATGTCCAGATGTCTTAGATTTGGCAAATACATTTGTCTGTTTCTTAGGTATCACCACATCCTTTTACAGAGCCAGTGCTACCCAATTCATAATGTGATCTGGGGACCACAGGGATTACTATTGCTCCATCACAGACTGTTCTGTAAGACTTGAGGTGAGCAATGCCCTAGCTTCCACCCATATTTCTTTTTATTTTCACTGTCTTTTCTCTGTGCAGTGTATGTTTGGGTACATTTACATATAAATTTGTGTGTATGTGTGCATTTGCATGTGTGTGCCTGTGAGTGTGAAGGAGAGACTTCAATATCAGTTGTCTTTCTCAAGTTACTCTCCACCTTACCCTCTGAGACTGGCTGAGCAGTGAGCCTCAGTGATCATCCTCCTTCGTCTCCATATGCTTGGATTTCAAATGCACACCTCCATGCTGAGAATCAAATTCATCCTCATGTTTGGAGAGAAATCACCTCACAAACCTGACCGGGCCACCTCCCCTGTTCTCACTTGTGTTTCCTTTAATGTACATGTGATATTGAAAGTCGCATGTGTTTGAAGGAAAATTCTGTATTGTTATTACAGTTTCTTGATTGTTCATTAGAGACAGAATTTCACTGGATCTCCCCCTCCAGCCTTGCATGCCCATTCCTCCTACCTCAGCACCCTTAGTGCTAGGATTGCAGGTATGTACCACCATGCTCGGCTTGGTGCTGTTTTTCTCATTTCCCTCTACCTTTGCAGCCTAGCTTTAGATGGACGTGTGGGGCGGCCATCCTTATCAGTTACAGTCTCTCATGGCTGTGATCTCCTTTCATTTTGTCCGTGATGCTTTTTCACAGAGAGACATTTCCATTTCCACTTGTCCACATGTATTAGCATCTTTTCTTCCATGGTCTGGGCTTTTAGTTCCATGAGATTTTATGAGAGTAACATTATGAGTACTGTATGGTAATGAGAATTTTATATAATTTAATTGTATTTCTACCTAGATATTTGATTTATTTAGATTCAGTGTTGCTTTCAAAGTCCTTGATAGGTGGTTCATATGCCACTGACATTTTGACTTGGTACTTAACCTTGTGTGCTCTGCCTAAGTCACATAGTTTCTTACATTTTAGCTCCTCAGAATCCTCTTTCTTTGTACCTTTCAAATTTTACTTTTCCTTCAAGGCCCATAGAGAGTCCCGTCTTCATTAATGATAAAATGGACAATAGATCCAATATGTGCCTCTGAAACTGTGAATTGCATTTGGTTTCTGACATCATGGCCTTGGAGCAGACTTAGGGATATGAATTCCTAGCTGGTGCCCATATAGCATACCTAATAAATGAGCCCTCAGAACAGAGGTCATATTTTATCTTTATATGAGCCTTTTAGTTCCTGTGTGCTATCCAGACTCCTGCTATTTGATCCATTTTCATGTGTACAACACATTCTCTCTTGGTTATTTCTAGTCTGAGGAATGTCTTGTCACTACTACATTGCTTAGAGAAAAAAACACATTAAATTAAAATCAGGTGTGAATAGAAAAAGACAGGACTGTAACAGTTGAGAATTGCAATCTGGACCCCCATTCAGCTCATGTAGCTATTGGCTTTAATCTGCATGAAGGTCCTTGGCACTCAATAAATGACAGATCCTAGATCTGTCCACTGAGACAATGGACAAAGACAGGGCTGTGGGCTTTCTGCAGACTGGGGCCTCTAGATCTTGCTTCCTCTAGGCAAATAACTTCAAATGTGCATTCATTTTTACTCAATTTTTATTATGTAATTGAGATGAGATGTAGGGTCTGTTGGTGCCCAGTACCGTGGAGAGCAACACAAATGGAAAATTGTCCCGTTGCTTATAGCTGCAACGGGAGCAAGAGAGGTTGAAGCCAAAGGACCAGTTACGACTGCAGTGTGAGGTGTAAATCACATATCAAGGACTTGGACAACATCATTGAAGACAGGAAGCTGAATATCAAATATGTAAGTGTAAACACAAAGATATTAAAAGAAGAAGAAAGTAATAACAAATCAGTTTAGAACTACAGAACAGAGAAGACATTTCTTAAGTAACTCAAAACCCAGGCAAAGGAAGAAAAAAAGACAATAAATGTGAAAATATAGAAAGGAAGGAAAACACCTGTGTTTCAAGAATTGTCACTGTCAAAATTAACCTTTCTCCAGCAAGCCAGAAACGAGACAGAGGGGAATGCATCCTGCTTATGCAGTGATAAAGATGGTATGTTTTGGGTCGACCCATATTTTCTTACACTACACAACTGCTTTCCTTATGGGGACTTACACTTTCTTCAACAACTGAGTTTTCAGAGCTGTCGATGTGAATCTGGCTGTGCCAGGCACTTTCACCAGTACCACAGCCTCCTCTAAAGGGTCCAGGAACCACTGAAGGGCTTCTGAGTCCAGAAATATCTCCTGTGTGCATGGAGCTTGCCGGCTGGTCTCACTCATGCATTCTTATGATCATATCTGGAAGTCTTAAAGAATAGAGTGTGTGTAGCAGTGGCTATTTATAGCCACATCCATTCATTTACTTGAAATGAACTAATTAACCATTTACTGTCTTCTAGAATATCAGGTATATCCAGATATGCAGAATATTAGATCTACTCTGGCCTCATTGTATCTTTCAGTATGAACCGCTGGTCTTCTGGCATTCTTGGTCTCACAATACAGGATTAAATGCTGTGTATACAGCAGGTTCCCCAATTATTTTTAATAGTTTATAACATGTTTTCTGTTCCGGTATGAAAAGTGTTACATTTATATAAAATTACATTTTACAAGGTAGTTATGAAAATCTAGAGTTGTATTTTTCTCCTCAGATAGTTTTTTTTAAGGTATTAACATGAGCTGTTAAAGGAGATGGTTCAGGACTAGACTGGGGTATAATTCAGTGGTAGATCATATGCTTAGATGATGTAAAGCCCTGGGTTCAATGTGAGCATCAAAAAATCAGAATCAGAACTTAAAAATGCTGTGTAGATACAAACAGAATTGAGCTGAGTTTGTCAAGAGTTCCCTTAGCAATTTTCTTGCCCACAACCTAGAAATGGTGATGCCTAAGTGAACATAGAGCCACTTGCTTCAGCTGAGTCCCCATCAAAAGCGTATTTTCTTCTTCCGAGCTGGAATCCTGAATACCCACTGTGAAGTTTTCTTGGAGAGGGACCATATGTAGTATATAACATCTGCTAACATGAGAACATTCTGAAATTACCTCCAGTTCACCTGAAAAGAACTGGTGATGGCCTGAGTGATTTGGGGGTGAGTTTGGACCCAAGATAGATTTTTTTTGGGTGCTCTGTAGTATTCTGAATAGGCATTAACAGTAGTGCATCCTGCTCTTGACTTAAAAGTGCAATTACAGCATAATTTATATTTAAACACATGAAAGTATTTACTTACTGAACTTGAGTTCCATTAATTGATTTTAGCAAAGGATTTTCAACTTTCCCATAGTCTCTGGAGATGGTCTTCTCCAGATATATAATAGTAATGCCTTGTACCCTAGAAATTCTCCATAAATTATGGCACTTGAGGTTTGGGGTATGGAATCAATTTTATTTTTCTGACTTAAAATCCTGTTAAAGTCATAGTTGAGAAATGAATCCCTTCCATGCAGAAACATGTGCACCATGCTATTTCCTAAGGTCATAATTCATATCTGCTTGGTAACCACAGATTGGGACCTCTTTTCAATCACTCATGTATGGTATTTTGTAAGTTATAGTAAGGTATTAGTGGATTGATGCTAAATATGAAATAATGTAGACTTTAGGTTTACCGTCCAAGTTCAAAAAGAAATTAAAACATTTTAAAAAATTCATACGGGAGATAGAAAATCAGGATGTCTAATTACTGAAATTGCACTGGACAGTTAGTTGTAAGATGCCTGCAAGTCATTTACAAATACTCTGAAAATCTCTCATTCTGTACTCTAGTAGTAGTTACACCAAAATATTAATTTTCCAAAATTCACAATTTAACATCCTTAGATGCCAACTTGCTACAAATATTCAGGCTTTGTGTTATGTGTCTCAATTACTGAAGCCTTAGTAGATTTTAAGGTTTAGTGCGGAGTTAAGCTGATGCACTTAAAGGAGCCAGGGCTGGTGCTACACATGCTCCTAGCCCAGCAGAGGTCTCCACAGTCAGGCCTGAGGAAGCTCTTAGTTTCTCCTCTGTGTGGTTGTCAATCTTAACACAATAACAGGCACTGACCTTTTCTTATGTTCCTTGTTCCCATAGAGACAGCCATTAAGATTTTATCTATATAATTACATTAAGAATAAAGTAGTTACTTTCCCCTACCTTTGCAATGGAAAACCTTACTCATCTCCAAGACATCCATATATGTTGAGTAAAAGTGACAGAATTTATACAAACATTTTAAGCAGGGTGAAATGGCATATGTAGTATTCATACAACCTCTAAGATGACAACAAATATGTTTGGAGTTTTAAGTGACAAATGACAGCAAGGCAGGGTTTCCTTGAGATGGTCCCTTCTTATCTGAAGTAGTACCCGAGGTTATTCAATGACTCTTACCTGCACAGGAGCAATACATACATGCACATGCCTAGAGCTACTGGCATACACTGCTCCATATGCCCTTTACTATCTGCTGCTTGTGTAGATGTGGTTAGTCTATAAATCTATTTATTTCCTCAAACATGTTTTATTTATAACCAGTTTCTGCATGAGTGTTTGTAAATTGCAATTTTAAATAAATATCAGGAGGAAGAAGGAAGGAAGAAGGAAGGAAGGAAGGAAGGAAGGAAGGAAGGAAGGAAGGAAGGAAGAAAGGGAGAGAAAGGAAGGAGGTGAAGAAAGAAGGCAGAAATGGTTTTGGACACTAGAGATAGAATGCTTTCATCATGAACAAAGCAAAAATAGAAAAATACTGAAGGTTTCATGGAAAAAGAAGGGGTCAGTAAAAGAAAGGCAAGAGAAAGCAGAAGGGACAGAAATGATGAAGCCATGCAGATGAAAAGTTCAGTGTAAGCAAAGCTCTTGACTCTTTGGCTGGTCTTCAAACATTTTGAGAGACAGCTGTGCATTTAGTCACAGTGTTGCCACCATGACGCATGGGTATAGTGACAATGCTGTTGTTTTTCTGGCTCAGTTTTCACACATTTCTTTTGTCCTGGATGCTTACTCATGGTTTTTTGTTTTTTGTTTTGTTTTTTTAATTTGTCCATTTGTTTTTCATTCTCAAAGTGTCCATGGAACACAAAGTGAATATAAATCCTAGGCCTAGGCCTAGGTGTAGGAATGAGGTGCAGCTATGCATGGGTGACTCATTGAACCAATCAATATCTTGCCAATATTTGCTATTTTCCTGAAATATGGTCCCAGAATATTCTGGACCCCCACCTTCAGATTTCTCTATTAATATATTTTCACATGATCAGATTTAGTTCATCTAAAGAATAGGGAGTAGCTCTGGTTTCCTGGAAGCCAAGACAGAAATGGAATACTTAGAAAAGTCTTTAGTGCCATGCTTGCTTCTCATTTGTTCAAGACTGCCTGTGACATCCAGTGTTTGTATTTTATGAAAGATTTTTATTTTTTAGTGAAAACATTTTATGTGATGTGGGACAGTGGACCGTGCTAGGAAACTTGGTAAGGTAGAGACCTCGTACTCTGAGATGGTAGGCACCTGCCTGCACCCTACTAGATTCCTGGCTCTGAATACATGTCCACACTCCCCACATGCATCACATAGCCCAGAACAGAATTCTCCACACTAATGAGGTAGCTAGAGGCCCTGCTACCAAGGTTTAGCCAATAAGCTTCCCATCCTAAGAGATTCGTTCCTGCAAAAGGTATTTAATCTCTGGTCCACCCTGAGGAGGTGGTATGCACCCATTTTCCATGATGAGCAGTCAATAAAACTGTCTCTTTCATCAAGAACTGCCATGGGGACCATGAAGAAAGCCGTTAACTACCAAGTTGCTGCCTATGTCTCCTGCAGGAGGCCTCTCTGTGCTCCCAAACAACCATTGCTAACTAAAGACTTTCACAGGTGCACTAAGCAGGAGTTTCCTATTTCCATGCCCTGCTGTCCCCAGGCTGTGCTCAGCCAGCTAGCCCCCAATGGTTCCAGCCTTGTCATGGCCCTTGGACCCCCTCCTCTGCACCCCATTGGGAGCTGGATCCCTGGAAGTCAGGGAACCCAGTTTCAGTCCCTCATCTTTGACTGTATTCCCACCCCTTGAGTGGTGTCTTGGCTCTACCTTAAATGGTGGCAGAGCAGTCAACACAGTCTAGTACACTCCCTGAGTTTTGCCTTCTCAGCAGCCATGCCCAGCACCCCAGGAGCAGAGCAGAACATGGACACACAATATGAAATATTCTGATCATGTTTTCTCCTCCCTGAACTCCTCCCAGATCCTCCTCACCTCCACCTCACACAATTCCATTCCCTTTCACTCTCTCTTTAGAAAACAGACTAGGCAGAAAAACCAGTGACTCTTGTGACCATGTTCTGTGGTTTGTAAAATGCCAAGTCATTCAGAGGAGGAGAGAGATGCTTTACAGATTATATAGCTGTGTTGACTTAGATTTTTCAAAACTTACTTTAATAAAGGTTGGCAAACACTTCAAGACCCTTTTTAGTCCAAAGATAGGGCAGAAAAGATATTAATAGGAGAAGGGAATGTGGACCTGTTTAGAAGTAGTTCTTTAGGGTAAAGCCAATCTCCATTGTCAAGATACCAGCAGTCCAGTTCAGTAGTATCAAGATACCAATAGTCTAGTTCAAAAGTGTGAACAAACTCAAATCAGTAGTCGCTGCAGATCCAGCAGAAACTGCCAGGCCTCCACAGAATCAGCATGGGTAAGCAGAGGCTTGGCGAGGTGGCTGTGCAACATTTAGTTGGTCTCTAGTCTTTGCTGTTCCTCATTTCATTGAGAGAGGCACAACAGAGAACTCTTAGCATTCCAGCTGGTCCCAGTCACTCCCGCTCACCCATGCTCATTTGATGGAAGAATAGAAAGGGAGCAAGAACATGTGCCTACCACTCAACTGGCAGATGCTCTCCACAGTGTTGGTGAAACTGGTTAGTACTTCCTCTGGCTCTTGGGATGGTGATAGTGATAGTAATTTTGGTTGTTGTTGCTTTCATTGATATTATGAGTTAATAGTTTCAACAAATATGCCCACCCCTTTCCATGTTATACTTCTGGCAAGGTTAAATAGGGCAGTATGCTGCATTAGATAAAGACAGAAGCCTTTTCCTTCAAGCCTGGGAGTGGTCCCTAGTGTTTTACTTTCCCCAGGCCATATAGTTCATTTATCTTAATTATGCAATTATTCGGGAAGATTCCGATACTGCCAGCTTATCAGAAGCCTCTGGAATCACGCCACGCCCCTCTGATTAGGGGTGATTAGAGAAGCACCTGATATCAAACTGTTTTCCCATTTCCTTCGACATCGACTGGCCAGACCTGATTACTGCAGCTGCTCGGCGGCTGTTCTCATTAGCGTTACATCGATCAAGGGCAGCTGACGGTTCCGAACGCCAGGCTAAATGTGCTGCGTTCCATTCATTGTGTGAAGCCCACAGATAAAGCAAAGAGAAATTAGAGCCTGTGTTTTCTTGTCCAAAGTCTGGTCAAATTGCAACCCTTCTTGCTGCTCACCCAGCTCCGGCCTCAAAGAAGCAACATTAATTAGTCTTCCCAGCCACGCAGTCCTTCGAAGCAATATCCTTGATCTATTGAAGCCTGCTTTATTAAAATTATCCACTGTGCCTGTCCTTAATAAGGTCAAAGACGAAATCCATGAAAGCTGATTCATCACAAAGACCCTAGGGATGCATGTCATAGAGAAAACCAATTTTATTTTCCTGTTGCCAGACAGAAGTGGGTTACAAAATCCCTTACCAGAAAGGCAAGCTTGGATAATCCAACATTAATTTGGAGAAAGGCCTAATCAGTCTATCTGATGTGCTCTGTCTGTGAAAGCTTCCCAATGACCAGGCCACATGTGTGAAGTGCAATGTGAAGAGAGCGTTTTAACACTGTAAGTGAATGATAATTCCTCCCAGGAGATGCTTGCTTGTAAGAGGTTTCCCTCCATGATCTCAGCTACATTTCTTTCATAGTTATTAATCCTACCATGTGGGCTCTACTCTTCTGCCGTGATAGAATCTCCCCAATGGGGCTGCTTTACAGGCGTTCAGCAGAGCTCGGAAGGCGTGATGAAGCAAGAACCAGTTTTCTCTTTCATCAGCAGAGGACAAAGACTAGGACACGGGTTTGTCCAGTAACACAAAATCTCTAAACTCACTGAAAAGGAACTAGATCTTGCTCTCACCCTCAAAACATGCAGTTCCCCATCATGACCCATTTGTCTTTTTTTTGCACTGTTGACATAATAAGTTTGCTTGCATTTCTACTATAAGCAATTCTAGTTCTGAAATTTGGAGAGTTGCAGGCAGTACTCGCAAGCTGTTTAGTGCTTTAAATATTCAACAAGTAAGTGTTCTGTGCTTAGCTGCTGGCTTTGGACGTCTTGTTGAGATGCAAAGCTGTGTGTTCCCTGTGTGCTCATCTCAACGCAGTGTCCATTCATGACAACCACTTACAGCTTGTTAATGTGATTTATATCAAATAAGTGTAGCTATTTCACTGTGGCTTTCAGAACTAGAGGCTAGGCCAGTTCTGCTTGGATGAACCCACAGTCCTCTAGACTGAAAGACGTCCTACTTATGGATTTGCATGTGCCTACCACAGAAGATGTTTGTATAAAGCTGGGCATGGTTGTGCACACAGGAGGCTCAGGGGTTCAGTGTCATACTCTGTTATCCATCGAGTTTGACACTAGCCTGGGCTACATGAGACCTTGTGTCAAGCAAACAAAACAAATCAAAACTCCACTTTCACCTTGAAAACCTTGGAGGTCTCTCTGGAGTTGAGCGCCACAGAGGTTTGGTTTCTGGGAATTTACTGTGCAACATACTGGAACATACATTCAGCACTTTCTCTGTGCTCCCGGATCTTTGAGGTCAAGGGGGAAATTATGGCTAAATAATGGTTTTTATTTTGTCAACCCAAGTGATCAGTTTAGTAAAATGTTGGGACATGGATCAGATAGAGATTTCTCAGAGGGGAGAAGTTTTGCTTTTTCTGTGGCCATGGATGGGTATTTTATAAATAACTTTATAATCTTTATAAATAACTATATAAAAATATATCAAGTCACAAACTCTGAGAAGACTGCAGTCCGTTCTAGGAATAAAACTGGTCGTTGGGTATCTATCCCTTTTGTTCAGTTACATGGAAGGGCTGCTTCCATACCTAGAGAGATGAAGATAAGAGCAATGAGCAGACCAACTTAACAGAAGTCACAAAACCACTAAACTGCAGTTCTTTAGGGATGTAGTTCTTTCATTGGCAAGGTCAAGTTTAATAATGTCCAGTGCAGCAGGTGCTGAGATGGCTCTTAACTGCATCTCTCGGTTCCAGTAAGATTGAGCTTATAACACTTGTGTATTCTAACCACACCTTCCCACTTATCCAAAATCCCATGGATTACAGGGTTCCAGAATCTGAGCAGGGTGCACTTCACCCTCTACTGATGTGAGTTCAACTCTATCTTTGCCTCTGGCTCGATCTCTAAGTTCTAGCAAGGTACTTTAAACCTCAGTTCACTTTTAGTTTTTTTCACTTAGTTAGCTGCTGTTGGTCCAAACTTCTAGAGTCTGGCACTAGGCAGTTTATTTAGGCATGTTTAAATAGAGAACAACTTTAGAGAAAGTTTCCTGGTAACAATTATCTGTATCCCGTGTGCACAATAAAGCTTAAGGTGTGACTACATCAGACCTCTTATGCAAAATACCTATCACTTCTATCATGAGAATGAATTCTATAGCTTAAGGTTCATACATATAACACAGAGGTCATAACGCTACAAAGCATAAATGGTATCTCCCCTAAGGATGAATTCTATTGACAGAGAAACAATGCTCCAGATAAAGGTCTCCTGAGGGAAAGTAACACATCTATTGGTACCAGTTTTGCAAAACTGTAGCCAACTGCCTTAAGAGAGGAAGGGTTTATCTTTGATTACTCTTTCAGAGAGGTCAGTCCACCATGGCAGAACAGACTAGTTTGCATCATGACAGCCAGGGAACAGAGAACGGGGCTATAGGAGGAGCCAGGGAAAGAACAAAACTCAAGCTCTGTCACCCCTACTTCAATTACTCTCCAGTTTCCATCTATCCCACCTCCCGATATTCTCAACATATTTCAACTCTATTAAGTATTTAACCACCCAATTATGTCAAAAGTTTTAAATATTGTGTGGGCTCTGTTTCAGATACACTGAAGTATGCTTTACTGTTTCCTTGGATGTTTCTTTCAAGTTGACAATCAAAAATAAGCTTCCAAGCTATCCAGATGGTATATAATGTAACCTGTGTTCAGAGAATCTTTGGCCATATTATTAACAAACTCAAATGTAATGCAACAAAACCATAACAAAACACACTCCCCTGGACTGCTTTGTTACTCTGCAAAGGATTCCTCTCAGTCCTGATCTTAAAGGCAAGAATCCAGGCAAGAGACACAGGCAGTCTAAGTTATTCCACAAAGCTAAGGAAATGAGTACTCTAAAGAGAGACATAAGAAGATGTCTCCAAAGGTGGGGGAACCAGCCTTTTAGTTACTACATATGGATTTAAAAGTTTTTAATGAATGTTTATGAACTGGCTGGCATATTCATAGATTAGGATAACGTTTTTCTCCACCAAACCATTATGAACTGGATTTCCCCTTTAGAATATTTCTTCCAATCGTTCTCATAAAAAGCTCCCAGCGGTAGGGGAGGCAGCATGAACTCCTATTGTAAATGACATTATAATGAAGGCAAGGACCTTTGAAGATTGCTAGTTGTTAGTTGCAAGTAGGAAAGTGTTGTGGTACATCACACTGGGAACAATTTAAGCATAACATTTAACTGCAGAGGGGCATTCTGACTGTCAGGGACAGAGTGACAAAGCCACAGCTGTGCTGTCCTTGGTTCTCTCTCATAGTGCCCCAGACATTCTTGGTCTCATTATTGTCTCCTTGTTCCTGAGGACGGCCATCTTAGTCATCTCTCAAGCCTTAACACTGTGACTCTTACCTTGGGGTAGAAAGAGTTTTCCATGGTATCATTGTTGACAAGTCCACAGGAATGTGGCAATTAATATGGGTGCTACCTTTGAAGGAGCTGCAGAGAGACTTGGGAAAAAATGTGAGCCCAGAAAACAGAGAATGTAAAGATAAGAAGAAAATCAAAGCCAGTCCATGTATTACAGAGTTGTAAGCAGGCAAACATTCTCACTAAGCATCAGGGATAGGGGCAACTGGTCTTTCTCATTAGAAGCAAAAGTCTTTGTTGAGGAACAGCATTCATGCCACTTGGACTGAGAGGGCAAAGGGCTTATGCAAGGATTGCATCATTGGAATGTAGTGAAGTTTTCCAACAAGCCCCAAATAGGGCTATTCTCCCCAGCTTCGAATGTTCTAGGAGATCTCATTCTGTTACTTCCTCTGACTAATTGTCATCATAAGACTTGTCATGCATTTTCTTCCTTCCTTCTTACCCTGTAAAGAATCTTTCCATCTCTGTAGATCTCTGAACACAAAGTTAGGGTGGCTCTCTCACTCTCTGTTCAGAAAGTCTATCTTGCCATCTGTCTCCACACCCAATGCCGGAATTTAGCATTTCAAAAGTGGACCACAAATCTGAAAGGCATATTGGTATCATAAGAATAGGTCTGGAGTTTTCACTGGCAAGGTGGAGGTTTAAGCAGTACTGGAAGCAAGATTTGAGATGAGGTTCTATTTGTCCAATCTGAGAAGTAGCAGTAAGAAAAGCAGATAGTGATCTGAGAAAATTTTAACCATACCAAGGTGGGAGAGATGTATCTTGTATGATGAGTATTGAATTTCAAGCACATCTCTAAGTAGGTTAGATTAATTTTCTAAAGATACAAAGAAATTGCTATAAGTAATTATTTAAAAAAGTATTTCAGCTCAGAACACAGCTGGGAAGCCTGCTCAGGTGTCCAAAATTCTACCAGGTGTTAGAATGATTATAGACTGAACCTCAAAGTATGCATGTTCACACGCATACACATACACATACACATACACATACACAGACACAGACACAGACACAGACACAGACACAGACACAGACACAGACACAGACACAGACACAGACACAGACACAGACACAGACACAGAGAAATAACTGGAGATCCAGTGCTAATGTGCATTGTATTAAAATTAGGGTGATGCACAGAGTTTGTCTTCTTAGTTCTGGAAGCCCTTGAGAGCTCCTTGGCCACCAGGATGCACAGTTACATATGCCCAAAAAGTCGTGAAGGACCTATAAGCAAGGGTTTGACTTGTGTAGACCTGCCTGGCCACTTAGCATCTGCACCTTAGAATGTCTGCATTTCAGTTCTTGTCATTTCCTATGGCACAATAATGGTTTTTATAGGTTAGAGGAGATACTGAATCATCTGATCTTTAGAATTCATTGTGTTTTATATCAGAAAGCTTCTGCTAAAGTATTTCTCCAAACATAGGCAAGAGTGAGAACCTTTGAACATATTTCTGACCATCAAATGCTCATTAGAATGGTCCCAGGGTTATCTTTGTTGTTGCCATAGAGAAGGAGCAGAGGGGTCTAGATGCAGGATAGAGAACTGAGCTAAGCAGGCAGGCAGACAGGCAGGATAGCAGGGACAGCTCCTGATAACACTGAGGCCAGAGAGGAGAGCTGCTCTGCTTGTCTCCCCTGTGCAGGATCGCCTCTATCACATCCGACCTCTGCAAGCTCCACTTCAGAAAGTTGACAAAGGGGCCAGTGATGATGTCCCTAAGGCTATGACTAGGTTCCTGCTGCTGATAGGTTTTCTGAGCTGGTGACAGGGGCAGTCTTCCCTTTTTTTATTGTGTCCAAGGATTTCTGAAGATGTAAGACAGAAACTGAATTCCTGAATCCCCCAGGCTACCACCATCTTATTTGGAACCTGCAGCCAAAGCATCTGAAATGGGGCCTGTAACTAGGGCTCTGACTCCTCTTAGCAATCATTTCCTCAGCTGAAAAAGAAAGATGTATTTTTCCCAAGTGGATGTGTGGCTGCCTCCAGCAGCCTCCCTCTAAATGAAAGCATTCTCCCAGTCTCCGGGGAACGGCACCGGCACCGACAGGATTTTGAATTTCCTGGGTTTGTTATTTGAGCCTAACAAAAAGAAAAATCCCATCTTAGATGCAATTAGCCCATTTCTTTCTTTGTCTACCCAGAGAAAAGGAGAATGCAAAGGGCAGAATTTTATAGCTGAGATAGGTATTTTGAAGCCTGGTGTGTGTGTGATAAAATCTGATAACAACTAAGAGCTTGTGTGTGTCCTTTCTGCTCTTTGGAAAGGCAATGATGTGCCTTAAGAATATTCTGAACAAGAGAGCGAGAGAAGCTTAGAATACTCAAGTAACAGTTAATTTTCTGACACAGACTGGAGGGTAGAAAGGCCCCAAAGAAATTAGTTCGAGGGTAAGGACTACAGTCTGGGAAGGTCCTATTGATTCTAAGGGCTGACAGAGCAGCAACCATTCATTATTCTGCGCTACAAACTGTATCACTGCCCAAGGTTATGAATCAGAAACACTGGCATATTTTCCTAAGGAACTTTGTTGAGTTATAATTTGCCTACAATAAAAATAATGAGCTTAAAAGATAGGATTGGCTGGGTTTTGACAAATACATATGATCTTATTACCATCACAAAAAAGCTGGCCCCACACACACTCTGCAGTGTTTCCCTTGACTGTCACTGTCCTCTGTTCAACAGCAATCTTGAGCTGTTTTCCACCACTGCAAGTTTCTCATTTGCTTTGTTCTCAAATATTTTCTGAGTAGTTAGCTTGTTGTTACTCTAACTAACATGTCTGATTTCCTTTCAGCCACATCCTTATTGTTGACATTTAGTCTAGGTTCCGCCCCACAGTTAACTTGGCAACAGCCAGGTGTGCCTGACTCATTATAAAAGGGGCTGCTTGCTCCTCTCTCTTGCCCTCTTGCTCTTACTCCCTCTCCTCACCCTCCCTTTCCCTATTCCCTTTCCCCCCTCTCTCCAGGCGCTCATGGCCAGTCTCTCCTCCTCCTCCTTCTCCTTCTCCTCCTCCTCCTCCTCCTCCTCCTCCTCCTCCTCCTCCTCCTCCTCCTCCTTCTTCTTCTTCTTCTTCTTCTTCTTCTTCTTCTTCTTCTTCTTCTTCTTCTTCTTCTCTCTCTCTCTCTCTTTCTCTCTCTCTCTCTCTGCCTTTCTCTCTCTACTCTCCCATCAACTTGCCTCCCCATGTCTTAAATAAACTCTATTCTATATTATATCATCATGTGGCCGGTTCCTCATGAGGGAAGGGATGCCTGAACATGGGCTGGCAGAGGCACTCCCTTCCCCCATACCAGGCCATGACTCCAGCAAACAATTCTGGATCTTTTTATAAAACACAACACTTATGATCTTGGGCAGTTTTCTCTGTGAGGAAAGAGCATGTTTCTACTTGGGTGAACAGAGAGTGAACATTATCTGTTTGGAGTATAGCCTTCATTTCTTCTATTTTCAGGCTGTCTTTGAAAACTTAAATCTACATTTAAAGTTGTGAAAGGAGATCCCATATATACTGGGGTGAGGGTAGAGAGATACTGACCATCGAGGGGCAGGAGAAGTAGATCTAGTATCTAGATCTGATACCAGAGAGAGTTTTGATGGTATAGGCCTTGAAAGAGGGAAGATGGCACATTAGGTTGTTTCTGTGGCAGGGGACAGGTGTTGAGGCTGATGGGCTAACCCAGATGATGATGATGATGCCAGGGGCTCATATGATGTCAGCAACCTGACTGGACAGTTAGGAATTCTAGGCAATGTGCTGAAAGTCTTTATTTAATGGAGAAAGAACAACACAGCAGTGGTGTAGCATGTAGATACACACAATACTCAGGGCCCCTGGGAGTCTTTATTATTTTAGAGATTATCCAGGTACTATTTTTTGTGGTGCTCATTTGGCCACTTGGAACCTCCACCCACAATAAATGCCATTTCATTGATAATTTTCCTATCTATTTTCATAAATGTTCATTGTACTAACTAGGCATTCATTTGTAGGCAGTCCATTGTCAAAACCCTACTGCATTTGCTGGCCTCTCTATTATAGAAAGCCTCACAGTATTACCCTAATTATTTTTGCAATCACTGTTACCTTGTTGAGCCATTTGAAAATAGTTTTTCAGTGTACATAATGATAGAGGATTTATACCATGGCCTTTTTTGAATGGGCCATCTGTGCAATTCCCACAATCCTCAAATGTAACATTAATATAATAGCACTAGCTAATATGCAGCTCTTATTCAAGTGTACCCTATTGTAAGGGTTACGTTTTAAATGACTTTCTTGAAGACCAAAATAGGTCTCATGACTCAAAACAGGATATCCTTGGGGGAGGGTCTAATAATTCCTGGGGTTGTTACATGGGAGCAGAACAGTAGCACTGATTACATTTGAAATCAATCTTATGAAAAGTGTCCAGTAAGTATAGTTTAATTGATCTAAGGAATTTGTATATTGATTAAAATCTATTTCCTCACTTTCACTTTTTTTTTTTTTTTTTTTTTTTTTATTTCTGGCTTTGTGAGCCCTGCTGGTAATGAGGCAGCAAGACTGAGCCATTAGCTACTTGAAACATCTATCTCAGCTCCATTTCTCCAGTGACTTGTAACCAGCATGGCTACAGAAGAAAGCCCCCTTTACTGCGCAGGTTCATATCAATCAAAGCCCAAGGAAAGGATCCTAATACATTTTAAAAATGTTTTCATTCATCTTGGAGTTTAGTTGTCATAAAAACGGTATGCTTAAATTGTCCATTGGGTGCAAATGGCCCCATAAACTCTTGTAACTGAGTGGCATGGCATAATGGAAATACCTTCACAAAGAACAACCGAATAGATCTTTTTTTATTGTAATCATCAAACAGCGTGTCCCAAGGTATTGATTGAATCATACATAAACCTGATATAGAGCTATAAAAAGGGTGATAGCATGCTGATTCCAAACAAGCCACACAGGTTAGTCTGAAGATAGCTTAGTTCTAATAACCTCCTCCATAATGTATGCTGAAAGGATCACAAACAAAAGAAAAATACATCCTGTGTGTATGTAAACTTATAGGGTACATTATGTGCTATTTCATCAATTAAAAGTAACAAATGTTTATTAAGAAAGAGGCATGTTTAAATAGGGGCAGGGCTAAATACTGGGTAGTGTGGACTGTAGTTCAAGGAAGTACCTAAAGATGTCAAGTCAATCCAAATAGTGTTCAGAGAAGGGTAAGGTATAAACAAATTGGGACAAACTGGTTTAAATTGAGTCTTTTGTGTATTTTCCATTCAAAATAGTGAAGTGTTTTATTTAATTTTCTGTGAGACATGGTCTCACTATATAGTCTCAGCTGGCCTTGAACTTTTGATTCTCTTGGTCTCCAACCTGCTGGGATCCTGGGGTTTACCTGCTTGCCTTATTGTCGAACTCATTCAAATAAAAAGGTGTTTGTTTCTTTGATTTTTTTTTCAAGTTGATTGATTGAATGAATACCATGAATGGTGTCTCCTTGACAGTGTGTATTCTTTCATCATCTTTATCTGTACAGTATATTCAGGGATGGAAAATATACTTTCTATTCTCTGCTTGAGTCCTATTTTTGTTTTGAGTCTATGTTCATCCTTATTCCCCTTCTCAATGATTACACATCTTCTAGAATTCTCTTTTACCTTTTGTTTGCCCAGAGGAAAAATCCCCACCCCCAACACTATGCTCTATCTACCATACCTGTTCCTTAATTATAAGTGCTAAATCTATAAAATATCACAGAGAGAATGGAGGGAAAATGACTTTGACCTTAACAATTACTCTGAACTAACAAATAAATAAAAGTACCAGCAATGAAAGGAAAATATTGATACATTTTTCTAGAAGGAAGGTTAAAAAAAAACCTTCTGTAGAAGAGACAAAAAAAAAAGACAAAAGTTTGCAAATGTATGTGTACAGATTCTCAGCGCTATTGCATGTTAGAGAAGTACAAAGTAAAACCCTGAGCTGCCCACGAACTTCCTCTCTGGTGACCACCATTGAAAGGCTCACAACCTTGAGCCTTATCAAGGAGGGTGGAGAGACACCAGGAATACTCATCTATGCCTGGTGGGCATATAAAGTGACATTACAACTTTGACAATCAATTTAATAGCTTATTAAAACAGTAAAAATATGCCTTGTATAATACTTGTTCTACTTTTAGTTGTTTGGGGTGCTTACCTAAGGTGAGAAAGCATGGATCTACAGGAGGCTTACATATCTGGGCTTTACCCTCACCATGCATCTTCTCTTATTCATAGCAGAATTCAAGGTTTCTGCATACATATGTATATACAGAATATACTCATACGTAGACTATATATACCCATTTATATAGTATATACATATATACTAATATGAATATATAATGAGTCTATCTATCTATCTATCTATCTATCTATCTATCTATCTATCTCTATATTTATATTATACAAGGATTTGCAGTTTTGAACTCTGGTTGCCACACCCCTATGGCAGGTACCTTTATATAGTTTCTCTTTAATAACACTAGTATCTTTAAGAAATACAGCTATTTCTCCACACCTGCTTTGATATCTCAAGAGTAACAAACAGATACCTAATTGGGCCTCAGGGCCTCTCAATAGGCAAGAATAAATGCCTGCCTGGTACTGTGGAGTTATGAACCCTAGAAGAGAACTTATCACTGCCACTTTCTTTAACCAGCATAATCTCAAATACATTTTAGTACTTAACCTATGTTCACAAATAAGTATATCTCACACCTCATCCAAGGAGGGTTTTGTTTGTTTGTTTGTTTGTTTGTCAAAGACAAACACCATCACAGAAACACTCAACTGGTCAAAACATAGAGAACCTCTGACCATGGAGTGCCCATCCCTGATTGACACATTGCAGCACAGCTACTCTACCTAAGCTCAGAGAACATAGCAAAGAAAGACTGGAAAGATTATAAGAGACAGAGGACTACATGCCTGCTAAAAGATCATGCCTTTTAGCTACAAAAAAGAGTTGCACCTATAAAATTGTAACAATGTGGTCTCTTAAACAATACCTGCAAAATTATAATACCATTGATATACAACAAGGATGGAGAACCTCACAAGGCCTCACCACTAAATGAAGAACTACGGGTAATTAATGAATGCTAAGAGTTGGAGAATCAGTTTTTATAGACATGAGGCCACTGGTGGATCGTCCAATTATATATATATATATATATATATATATATATATATATATATATATACTGTGATATAATCAGGACTGAGCTGGTTGTCTACCCACCACTCTTTCTATTTATCTATCTAGATAACAAATAATTAAAGAAGATTTTGTGAATTTGATAGAAAATGGGGATGGGGGTACATGGAAAGAGCTGGAGAAATGTGAAAATGTAGGGTGACCATGATGTAAATACAGCTGTAGCTACTAGTGACCACCCCAACCCCCCCAGTGAACAACGTGGAGCCAGGGATCAATGCAAGAACAAGAGGAATTTATTGTTCCAGTGCTCTGGGATCATCCTCACAGTTTTTTTTTTTTTATACAGTTTTCAGGTGTAGAATAGAGCAACAGCCACTAGGCACAATGTGACTGGCAGAACATTGCTACTTTTAAACTGACTGGTCCTCAGGTGATGAGGTGGCAAGGACATCCCTTGTGTGTAAGTGGCCAAAGATCAGTCTGCCCTGCAGTTTTCCAGAGGAATGTAATCCAGGATGGAAGGAGTGTCTACTTGCTCCATCCACCTCCTCTCTCTTCCAGGAAGGGAGGAGTCTTTATGTTCTGGGATCTGGTGGAATTTTCCAAATGCCCTGAGCTGACCTCTTCATTATAAAATTCTCAAAAATAATATAAATGTTAATTTTTTTCGGCAAGTATCTGCTGAAGCAGAGGGTTTGTGTTTTGCTTAGCAGGTAATGTATCATGGGTTTAATTTCCAGGTACCCTCTAAACAAAAGGAGATAAAGAGCAAAAGTTGAAATGTTGAGTTTATATTCTGTCACAGTGGAACAAAGTTGCTCCATGCAAGTCTATATTCACTGAAAAACTGACTTTAGAAATACTCTTCCACTAGCTCACAGTGACTAGTTAAAACTGAATCATATTTAGCAGACTTGAGAATCGTGATCATGAGTATTATGAGGAGAAAAACTCACATATTTATTCTGATGCCCCACATATATAAATTACCCCAGTTATGAAATATTTCTTTAATTACAAAAAAAAAAGACATTCAAGAACTCAAGCAAACACTTCCCCTAGTCCTTATGAAACTTCCTTATCAAGTATGCCATACATGGTATTTCCTTTAAGCTGTTCTCTTTTCTTTCTTGGTCTGATATGAAAGTACAGGAAGTTATTGTGAAGCAAGTACAAGTGTCCTATTTTTAAATATTTTCAGTGAGGCCACAGGAAATCTGTTTGTTAGCCTGAGGCATTCTGACACTTAGAGGCTGCGTCTTCCCCAGGATTGATCAAACCAGACAGAAAACTCCTCTCTGTACCACTAGGGAGCCAGCAAATAGCTGCTGCAAGTGATGAGCTGGGTAGGGGCTCTTCCTTAAAATGCAGCAACCATTTAAATAGTGACTGTCATCACAAACTAACTAAACAAGGGAGCAACAGACAGAATCCTTTCACACATTCTGTCTTGATTAGTCTTGACTTTGCATTGCTCAAGTAGCACTAGGACTGAACTTTGTGATTGCTTAGAAAAACAACTTTTCCAGGATTTTTTTTTCTAGCCACTGTTTGCCGGAAATGTAATAAGGGACCTTAAAATTCTCAATGATATTAACCTCCTCAAGAATCTGAAGATAGTTTAAGATTTCTCACTCATGGGAGGCTCTTACACCCACAACAAAGCACACAGTTCAATCTCTTCTCTGCTTAAGATGGAAATTCACAATATTCTAATTACCTTTCAAGGAGACAGGTAATATATAAATAAGTCAGAAAGCATGAACCCAATAAGTGTAGGTACCTGCACTTACAAGCAAATCCCCAGCTCACATCCCCATGGCAATGTACTTCTTATATTCCCTTTACTCTTCTGCCTCCCCATACCTACAACTGCGCTGGGGTATTTTTATCTGGCTGTTGAAGTCTTCTAGGGATTACTGAAGGAGCAACCTGAAATTGCCCACAGACTTCTCATTCCCATTTAGATGCATGGTCAGGACCTCAGCTCCTAGCCCGTTTGTGGGATGGGATTAAGGCCCAACGTTTGTTTTTCCTGATCTCTAGAAGAATTCAGAGGTAGCTGTCCATGGTTGCACAGTAGTAACTTGAGAACAGATCCATGTCAGAGTCCTTCTCTTTCCTGGCTCGTTCTTCCCCAGTGTTTCTTGGGGTTATATCCTAAATGAATTCTGACATTGCTTTCTCAACTCAGAGTCCTCCTCTTTAGGAATCTAAATGAGGAGACAACTGAACACTTTTAGTTTTAAACAGTAGTTTACCTGAAGCTTCTTCTGATGTGGATGCTCTAGAGAAGAGGTTCCTTCTCTGCAAACTCGTTATGAATCAGTTAGCAAGGGTCAGGTCTTAAACTACTGAGGAGGACTCTTCATAACACAGAGAAGGTTGAGAGTCGGGTTACATCCTGCAGCTACTTTTCTGTTCTAATTCTTTGCTGGAGATAGCATGTAGTATTCATGCAGAAGAGCTGAGTTCAGTTTCAGGCACTCACATTCGATCATTCAAACTACCAGCTCCAGGGCATTTTTCTCTTCTGTAGGTACCTGCACTTACGAGTTTAAATTTACATGTAGACACAGACACACTTAGAACTGAAACTAATAAAATAAATCTAAAAGGAAGAATCAAAACAAAAGAATGAACTAACCTGGGTGGAAAATTAACCTACTTTATCTTAATATTAATATTTCGCAGATTCCTGCCCTAATCTTCAAGTATATTGAAAAGGTGTTTGCAGCATATAATAAATATGAACATACCTACAGTCATACCATGTTTTAGAGGGAGATAATATAGAAGATCTGAGTCTGAATACTGTGAATTGATACTGGAAACCACCTTCATGAGCCATCCCAGCCCTTATATGTTTCTGCCATGGAATCTACTTCAGCTTCTCTTTGAAAATGTTGAATATTTGTAATGATACCTTGGATACCTTGAGACCAGAGAGAGTACTAAAAAATTGATCACTCAACTGATATGTTCTCGATCAATGGTTTTCATTTTTCCCTTTGTGGTATGCTATTTCACTGGGCTTATTATACATAGATACATGCATACCTATGGCTATATAATATAGGAATCATGAATAGCAGATATGAATTATTTTAGTTAACTATTATCTAAAATCACATTTTCTTATATTTACAACTTGTTCTGATTATTTTTAAATGTTTTAAGATTTATTAATTTTAACAGATTACTTATTACTTAAAATATAATTTAGGTAATGTTGCGGTGGCCATTTTTAAAAATATTACTTCCTTAATATAATACTAAAAACTATTGAACTAAAGTTATGAATATTACTCATAATCATCACTGGTCTATCGTCTGATATTTCTTTTGAAATTCAAAGCTTAAGACATTATTAATAGGGTGTACTATCTCATTATAGGAGAATTATTTTATGATTATCTTGATGAATTTGATCTGAAATGCAATAGTATATTTTCTTCTTTTTTCATGGCAAGGTAAACTATTCTCCATGTCTTTGCTGTGTTTTCAAAAACAAAGCCCCAGTTCTTTGGAAGTTTTCTTTTCTTTTCTTTCTTTCTTTTTTTTTTAAGATTTATTTATTTTTATATATTTGAATACACTGTCGCTGACTTCAGACACATCAAAAGAGCACATTGAATGCCCATTACAGAAGGTTCTGAGCCACAATGTGGTTGCTGGGAATTGAACTCAGGACCTCTGGAAGAACAGCCATTGCTCTTATCAATGAGTCATCTCTCCATTCCCTTTTGGAAGTTTTCTTAACTTAAAATTTTAAATTAACAAGGTACTCAATGTTTCTGAATCCCATGACTGATAAAACTTGGGCCACTGCTTGTTCTCCAACAACACTGTATAACTAGTGAGAAAATGGATGTTGAAAAAAATGGGGTAATTCTCCATGTCTGATGTTGGTTGCTGTGAGATGTTGTTGCAAAGGACTTAGGAGCACCTCAGTTACTTCTTGTTTTCTAGGTTCCACTCTTCAAGCAAAGGGAAACATGTCATTTAGGTGTACTTGAATTCTCCACAGACTTGAGGGGAGTGGCATTTATTTTCTGTTTTACCAATGAAGGTATCAGAATGTGCTTTGTGGCCTGAGATAAAGACCTCTTTAATCCACGCAATCTGCCCTTGCCAATTATTAACACTCTCAATCTTGTGAGAAATGCAGTTCTTGTATAGGCAGTTCTACTTGCATTCCAGTCCAATTCAAGGTTGCTTTGTACCAGGATTTCCAGAAATGGAAGAAAGGGAAGCATTTAATGACAGCTGTTCATGAGATTAAGAATTTAGAAATGTCTTGTACTACAATGTTAAAGCATGACTACCCACATGGACTTCTACTGCTAGCCAAGATATGGGGTGGTGGGTTCCAAGGCTTTCCTAACTCTAACATGTGGGTCTGAAAGGTTTTTGTTTTTACGTGACAGAAAGAAACAAAGAGAACACCTCTATTAGACCAAAATCATCCAGAACCAGTTGCTAAGACCTAGATTTAAAGGCATCATATGTCTGGGTCACAGGACATGGAGAAATCAATCTGGAACTGGATTGGAAGCTTTGTCCCATTGGCTAGCCCTCATAGTGTCAGAAGGTGCTATGGAAGCGAGTGGGGGAGAATTAACAATTTGTTAAGGTGTTTTCCTCATATGCAAAAATACCTATGAGCCCTCAAAGATTTGCCCGCTGGGACAATTGCTATGTGGAAAACCAAATGTTTTCTGGCAGGATTTGAAGCTCACTCCAAAGAGAGGAATTAATATCTAGTACTGTAAACCGAGTCAAAAACCTGTCGCAGGAGAGGCTAGATGCCCTATTGAGAAAACTGCTGTTGTAGATGTGCTCAGTGGATGTGATATGTCCATCAATTTGCCTTTTAAATAATTATTTTCACACAATATAGTGGTGCACCTGTCAGCTTTAATCGGGGAGGCTTCTGTTTGTGCTGGTCAGTGGTAACTAGTTAACGAAATGAGAAGTGACAATTGACTGCTTAGATATAAGTAGCATATCTAACTCACTCCATAAAACTGAGGAAATATCACAGAAAAAAGAGCAAAAAGGATGTAAGACTTAGAAGCTGGAACATGGTGTGGAACACCAACATTGAGGCATGACATAACCATGACACCGTTGGCCACTCAGCAGCTATGGCTACGTACACAAGGCTGGACCTGCCAATATGCTGTTGTCATGGAGAGGGAAGGAGCTCACTGGTCTTATTCCTCATTGATGATTTATGCACAGACAGCAGGTGATGAGGGGGGAAAGAAGTTTTCTTCAGTTCTGCGGCCATAATGAAATATGCCAGGTTATTATATATTTTAAAAAGCCACCAACACAGAGGAGACTCTCATTGGAGACTATTTTATAATATATATATAAAATTTTAAATAACATTTTCAAGTTAGAAAATAAAAATATGAATATTGCACATTAAAGGTATGTTTTTAGCTTAGATAATTGTGTGACTTTTTTTAATCTCTTTTTTTTAATTAGATATTTTCTTTATGCACATTTCAAATGCTATCCCGAAAGTACCCTATAACCCCCCCCCCCCCCGCCCTACTCCACTACCCACCCACTCCCACTTCTTGGCCCTGGCGTTCCCCTGTACTGGGGCATATAAAGTTTGCAAGACCAAGGGGCCTCTCTTCCCAATGATGGCCGACTAGGCCATCTTGTGTGACTTTTTAACGATGGAGAACTTGAGCCTTGACTTGTCACTAACCGATACCTTTTCATTTTTACAATAGCTCAGCTGCTCTGGTATGGTATGATAGTGTACCATCTTGTTAGTGTTTCCACCTGCATCTTCTTTCTATGATCATGGTTAAAATCAACAAGCCAAAGATTAAAAATGAAACCTTTCACTTGGGTGGTGTTTTATTTAAAGGACTATTTATTGTTTTATTTTTCAGTTTTTAAGATAAACTTTGTTGAAGATTCATGCCTACAAAAAAAAAATGAACAAACATTTCAGTTTCCAGACAGTGAAAATTCCTGTACATTTCTCACTCGAGGAATAAAACAAAAAACAAAACAAAACAAAACAAAACAAAACAAAACAAAACAAAACAAAACAAAACCAGAAGATAAACACACAGAAGTGACCACTTATCTGTATAGTCAGGGATCACTTCTGACTTTTGCCTTTTTGTAAAATTTGCATACTGCTAAAGTCCATTGTGCCCTTTCTTGTGTTTGATTTAAAACAGCAGTCTAATATACACTAATAACATACTTAGGTATTGCTTTCTCAGTAAAGTTTTATTTTAGTATATGATCATTATAAAACATTTGAAAATTCACTATAAAAAGTAAAAACAACAAAAACCAAAACCACCCTACTTCTCATCACCCCACAATCATTTGGCATTTTGCCATCAAATTATGTTATCTATGTAGCCATTCATTGATAAACTTGTGAAAGGAATATGAAAGTTGTCACCGTGAGAGTTGTTTGGGACAATACACTCACAAAGGGCACCCAAACCTAGGAAGTTTGGAAGCCACGTTCTTGCCCAGGATATTCTGGTGAAAACTGTCATGGAAAGTTGACCTACAAACTTTCTCAGAGGCATCTTCAGTCTTGTACAAAGGAGCTCCTGCAAGGACATTTGCTGAACAACTGTCTCTTCAACTTTAGACTGACAGAGTGCCTATCATATGCATTGTGATGTTGTAGTCAAAGAAATGTCATTATTCTTTGGAGAATCTCTCTATGATTTGTTGGTTTTTATAGATTGACAGATATATGCATCAAATATTTATGGAATTTCCACAAGATATAAAATGCATGCACTATGCAGAAAGCAAAACAAAGTCTTTTGCATAGGCACGGTTACTTTTAAATAGCTGTAACAGTGAAATGTTTTGCATTTAACTGTTCGTTTAACCTTGCAGTATAAGGCATTTTCATTTTCAGGTCTCCTCTGAAAGAAGATATCTTGACCTTCATATAAGAATATCTGTATGACATTCTAGACTGTGTCAAAAGGATTTAGGTAAATTTCTCTGTGGCTTGATAAAAATATTTATGACTTTTCCATGATAAACAACTACAAAAAAACAGCAAATACAAACACAGAAGAAAGTAATAAATATAAAAATACTTAGCAAATTATCTGTGAATTTTTAAAATCTATTTTATTGAAAATGCAGTCCACCTCTTTACTACAAGGGTTAATGAAAAAAATGACTACATAAAATTTATGATCAAGAGTTTTGAGTATCTTTAAGTTCTCAATTGTCTCTGTCAATAAAGAAATTTCGATCCACAAATGGTTTAACCAAAAACTCAAAATCCATTTTTTTGCAATTACCTTCCATTCTGTAACATTTGAAATTATATATATGTATATAATAGCTCTTCTTCTTCTTTCATAAACTAATGCTGACATTTCTGCTATAATGTGAGAAGATTTGGATCTAATTGAACTCTTTCACGCGGTCTCTTTAAGATAATGGTGGAGTTCTAATCTGTAGACTAAGCACACATAAAGCAAGTGCTAAAGGCTACACAGTACTCTGTGTATTCACACAAGCTTCCACCTGCAGGAGGAAAGGGATTCAGCTTTCTTCAATTTTGTTGCACCAACCATACCCCTGCCTGCACCAGGAACCCTGCCCCTTCATCCACAGCCAGTCAACATCCTTCATTAGATAGAAGTGCAGGACAGCTTTGTATTTTGTGATCGCCTCTGGAAACCCATTTCTCTAGCAACACTGTGATCTGTAGCTGACTTCTGCAGCCACCCTGAGTGAATTTGGCCTGACCAGGTACAGAGCAGTGGAGGTGCTCCTGACGCTTATCTCGCCCTTGGCCCGAGACTGCAGGGCCTCAGTCACAGTTTTTCTCCACAATGTCCCAAGAAGCCACCAAGGGGAAGAGTAGAACTTAAGCTAACAAACTCATTGGCTCTGGCGGCCTTGGCACTTCTTGGCACTGGCTGCAAGCATGCATTGCCAGAAAATACGTAGGCTAGAAGGATATGTTTGCTCTCCATAGGAATCCTTAGGAAAATTACTTTTTAAGTTTCTAGGTCTTAATCCTGCTGTTTTGACCCAGCGTTTCACTGAAAATGCTTCGAAGCAGCTCATTTGGCAAGGCAGGAGGTGGCTAAGTGAAACTCCTTGGAGGATAGATCCTTCTGCCAGACTGGCATATTTCAGATCACAGGCAGCTGCTAGCTGCATGCCTTGTGCTTCTCCTCATCTGTGTAAGATGGAGATAGTAACAGTACTGTGTCCATATTATTGAGAGGGTCTCGAGCTTATTTCATGCTTCAGAGTTTAGATAGAGCACAGTAAATGTTTAGTAGTCTCTGGTGATGCTTGGATTATGGTGAGGATAACACCATAATTATTAATCTTCCATATTAGATATTATTTGTGGATTCTAATACTCTCCCATTTATGTTAAGTGTTTTAGGAACCAAGGTGAATATTATCCATCCATTTCAATCAGATATAACAAGATGAGAAATTATGCATAAAGCTAGAAATGAGGCACAGAATAAAATCTAGCCACTCAACTCTAAGATCAGGTCCTTATACCACTGAGTTTGCAGATGTGACTTGAAGCAGCAACAAAAACAAAACAAAACAAAAACAACAAAAAAATCTTACCTAATGCAATGACTTAAACTTTAAAAATAAGCCAGGCGTGGTGGTGCACGCCTTTAATCCCAGCACTCGGGAGGCAGAGGCAGGCGGATTTCTGAGTTCGAGGCCAGCCTGGTGTACAGAGTGAGTTCCAGGACACCCAGGGCTATACAAACCCTGTCTCAAAAAAGAAAAAAAAAACAAAACAAAATAAAATTTAAAAATATCTTACACTTCCTTAATACTTTCATGTAAATATGAAATTATTAAATCTGTGTGCGTGTGTTTACGTGCTTTGGCAGGTATTTGGAAAGCAGAGGATGACCTGTGGGGGTTTGCATCATGTGGGTACCAGTGCTGGAACCCCAGTTGTCAGACTCCACACAAAAGCCTTCATCCATCGAGAAATCTCATACATCTAAAGCATTAGTTTGATTTTTTTTCCATTTTGAATCATGAACTTAACAAGACTAACCAAAGCAACCAGGATTACTTATAATTTTGGTCTTTTAAGATGATGATTGTCTCCCCCCCACTACTCCCCACCTCTGGCAGCTGCATATTTCCTGGCCCTATGAACTTCTCTCCTGTCTCTCCCCATACCTAATTCTGCCCCCTTTCCCCCTTTCCCTATCCTCTCCCACCAAGCTCCCTCCCTCCCTCTGCCTCCCGTGTCTAGAAAGTCCCAGAGACCTGGGATATGAGAGGTTCCCAGGACTCATTGTGAGTGACATTAACCAAAATGTCCAACAAACAGTAGGGAGATGGAACTTAAAGAGACCACCCTAGTAGTTAGACAAGGCTTCCAGTGGAGGGATGGGGACACCAACCACCTTGAAATTGTTTGACCCAGAATTGTTCCTGTCTAAAAGAAATGCATGGACCAAAATGGTACAGAGTCAGGAGGCCCAACAGTGACCAGCCCAACTTGGGATCCCTCCCATGGGTGGGCACCAAACCCTGACACTATTACTGAGGCAGTGCTGTGCTTACAGACAGGAGCCTAGCATGGCTGTCCTCTGAGAGGTTATACCAGCAGATGACTGAAACAGATGAAGATATTTACAGCCAACCATTGGACTGAGGTCAGGACCCCTATAGAAGAAATGGAGGAAGTATTGAAGGAGCTGAGGGGATGCCAACCCCATAGGAAGACCAACAGTATCAATTAACCTGGACCCCTGGGAGCTCCCGGAAACTAAGCCACCAACCAAAGAGCACACATGAGCTGTTGAAGCTCCTGGCACATATGTAGCAGAGGACTACCCTGTCTGGCCTCAGTGGAAGAGGATATATCTAATCCTGTAGAGACTTGATGCCCCAGGGAAGGAGGGATGTCGGGGGGTGGGGGTGGCAGGGAGAGTACCCTTTCAGAGGCAAAGGGAAAGGGGGATGGATGGAGTGAAAAACTGTGGGAGGGCAGCAATATTTGGGATGTAAATAAATAAAATAATTTTAAAAGATTATATTTAATAGAAAAAATCCGTTTAATATAAATTATACTGATCACACTTTTTGCTCATCATCTTCCTCCCAGATCCTTACCACCTCTCTTTTATCCAACCCTATAAAAGTTCTTTCTCTCTCTACTTAAAATACAAACAACACAAACACAGACACAGAGAGAGAGAGAGAGACAGAGAGACAGAGAGACAGAGACAGAGAGACAGAGAGAGAGAGAATCACCAAATCAGTAAACAAATATCCAAACAGAAGACCAACAAGGCAAAGAATACACAAATGTACATGAAACAAGTTTACAAAAATATCACTGATTTTGCTTTGTGTTAGTTGTCTAATCCAGTGAGACTTTATTGGAGAAAACCAACTTTTCCTCTGCAAGTGGGTACCAATTGTAATAACTTCTTGGTTACAGATAGAAACCATGTCCACTTCTCCTTCTCCCCACGCGTGAACAACACAGGTCCTGTGTGTGCTGACAGTCTCTGTGAGTTTTTTATGAGCATCAGTCTTGTTGTGTCTGGAGGACATTGTTTTCTTGGAGTCATTTCTCACCTCTAGCACTTCAAATCTTTCCATCCCCTCTTCTGCATAGATACCTGAGGCCTGAGAGGAAGGCTTGATAAAAACATACTGGTTAGGAGTGTATACTACAATATTTCTTACTCTCTGTACATTTCCAATTGAAGTTCACTGGGCTAGTTACCATTTACTTCAAGTAGATTCTTATTTTCAATCCAGTCAGTTACTGTGTGTCTTTTTATTGGGAAATTGAGACCATTAATATTGAGAGTTATCAGTGTTTATTGATTCCTATTCTTTTGTTGTTATGTTGCATTTTTCTTTGTCCCTCTATTGACTATTGTTGTGAGATTATTTATTTTTGTGTGTCTTATGGAGTATGATTAACCTTTTAAGACTGAAGTTTTCCTTCTAGTGCCTTCCATAGAGCTGGATTGGTAGACAAATTTTGCTTCAATTTGATTTTATTGTGAAACGTGTTTCTTTCTTTTTCAGTGATAATTGAGAGCTTTGCTTGGTATGGTAGCCTGGGTTGGCATCTGGCAGCTCTCAGAGTTTGTCAGAAGGTATGTCTTGGCTCTTGTGCCTTTCAGACTCTCCACTGATATGTCAAGTGTGATTCTAGTGGTCTGCCTTTATATGTCACTTGGTGTTTTTCTCCCACAGCTATGAATTTTCTTCCCTGTTCTGTTCATTGAGAGTTTGATTTTTGTGTGTTTCAGGGACTTCCTTTCCTGGTCCTGTCTATTTGGTCTTGTGAATGCCTCTTGTACAAACCTCAACGGCACCTCTTTCTTTAGACATGGGAACTTTTCTCTTATGGTTTTGTGAAAGATATTTCCTGTACCTTTGGCCTGAGTTTCTTCTTCTTCCTCTATCCCTTTTATTTGTAGATTTCATACTTTCCCAGATGTCCTGGATGTTTTATGCTAGCAGTTTTTAGAGTTAACATTTTCTTTGACAGATGCATACATTTCTTCTACCTTTTCTTTAAGACTTGAGATTCTCTCTTCTCTATCTTGTACTCTGTTAGTCAGTCTTACTTCTGCAGGTATTTTAGACTTTTTAAAAATTTAATTTTCTAGCATATTCAAGTTTGGATTATTTTACTGTGCCTTTTTTGTAAAAACTCTACTTTCCTGTCCTGAATTGTTTTCACTATTTCATTTAATTGTTCTTTTGCATTTTCACAGAGTTCCTTTAGGGATTTATCTATGTATTTTTAAGGTCCTTGAGCATATTCATAATTGCTAATTTGAAATCCTTGTTTTGTGATTCCCGGGGCCTATTCTGGTGGGTTAGTGGGTTCTGCTGGATGAATATTGTTTTGGCTATTAATGTTTGTGGTTTTGTGCTGAGGTCCAGGCAGCTGAAATTATAACGATTAAGGTGTTTCTAAGTGATGACATCTTTCTTCGGTACACTGGTTGCTGCTGCCCTTCTCTGGATTCCAGGCAAGTGTAAAGGCTGTGAGGTACCTGGTACAGAGTGCTTTCACCAGGTCAGTAGGTGACAGAAAAAAATAGAGGTGGGCTGGGGGAAAAAGATGAGAATGGATGAGTAAAAAAAAAAAAAAAAACTATGGATGTCAGGTCCACACCATAGACATTAGACGAAGAATACATTTGGAGAGAAATGGGGACAAAAGAAATAGGGGGCCCTGGGTCAGTACCAAGAGGCGGGGTCTCCAGTGAAGGAAGTTGGTGCTGAAGAGGTGGCTCCTACAAGCAGGGTCCTCCACATCTGTAGCAGAGAATCAATAGATCATAATGAAGAACAAGAAGAATAGTGAGCATCACCTTTGAGTCCAAATCTGGTTATGATTTTTGTTTTAACTAAACATGTATGTTGGCCTTGTAATTAAAATGTACATGTCTATAGAAGGAATCAACTTTATTCCATTTGCATATACGAGATCTTGGCACAGAAAAGTGGTTTAATAGACTAACACTTCTTTGTAAATAGACATTAATAAATGGTAAATTACCACAGAATTCCTATGGAACTCCATATACAAGCTACTTACACATTCAAAGAGTTTTTTTTCATGATTAATGTTACTGTAATGAATTCTAAAGAGATTAATAGCCATTTGCCACCATTTGCTGATTAATTTCACGCTATTTTTTATTCTCATTTGTCATAAGAATGAGGAGTTAGAATTTTAATGTCTAATATGTGGTACGAATTAAAGAACTGGCTTTGTCATGCTGACCTTTTCAATATTCTAATCTTTATGCTGCCGACCCTTCAGACTTCTCCTTAGCAACAATGTGGTCTCTGAGTGGAGGGATGAGAAAAACCTATTAGGTAAAGGAACGCGATGAGGAAATATTGTAAGATGAGCTCTCATAATTCACCATCTGTATTGGAAATTCAGATTTTCAACCTTTCATTATCTTGACAAACATTGTAATGTGTGCAGAGTGTGGCTCCACAGAAATCCATTTGGTGACAAAGAATGTAATGACTGTGGGAAATAGCAGAAACTCAAAGCAATCACTTCACAATCTGGAAGCAGGAGAGTGCTTCGAGTCCCATCGGGTTTCACAGAAGCTCTTTTTGGCCTTTGCATGGTTGCTTTCTACAGATAACACAGCAGGACACCAGTACATTCGTGTGCTCAGAATTTGAGCTTGGACCTAATTACTTGGAACAAGAGCTCTACCCAAGTATAACATCATTAGTTTAATGAATTAAAATCCTATTCTCTCTCTCTCTCTCTCTCTCTCTCTCTCTGAGACAATAATTTGACATCATCATTTATTTATACAGGAAATGATTTATCTTTGTTTTGATGAGAAATATACTTCTCAAGCATAACTTGCTCATTTACTTGTTTTTATGACTAACTATTCAATGAAGAGTCACCAAGCAACTAGACTATATGTCATTATACTAACATAACAGTCTACCAGTCTAATAAAGTTAAACATGAATGAATGGTCCTCAGAAGTAGTAAAGACTGAGAAAGAGATCACTCCAGAATTAGAGTGGGAACAGAAAAAGTACTATGAACACCAAGGTAGAGATCAGGGTATGGATCTATACATGTGCCACTTGAAGCTGAGATGAGAACTGAAGGGAATTTCCCTCAGCAAAGTCCCAAGGAACTATCCCTACTGTTACAGACACTGGTATTCAGACTTGTGAGGGGACAGATACATCCTTAGAAACAACCTATTTTTATTAGGCAGGGCACTTTAGAGTCATAGAACTTATGGAACATATGTGTGTGTGTGTGTGTGTGTGTGTGTGTGTGTGTGTGTGTGTGTGTGTGTGCAAATTTATTGGAATGAATTGCAGACTACTGTCCAACTAATCCAACAATGGACAGCTGTGAATGGAAAGTCCAAGAATCTAGTAGTTGTTCAGTACCACAAAGCTGTGTGTTTCATCTGGACTTCTGTATAAGCTGGAATCCTGAAGAAGCAGGCTCCAATAGATGTGCTTCTGGCAAGTAAGTGCAAGCAGGTGAGGAAGAAACGAACCCTTTGTTCTTCTATTGTCTTTAGATAGACCTCCAGTGGAAGGTATGGTCCAGATTAAAAGTGTGCCTCAAGATCTAGATTAAAGGTGTGCTTTGATCTGGATTAAGAGCATATGTCATCCCAACTCAAGATCTAGATCAAAAGCTTATATCTTCTAGCCTCAAGATCTGGCTTACATGTGTGCCCTCCATTTCTGGATTGTAGTTCATTCCAGATATAGGTCAAGTTGACCCGACAGTAGCCATCACACCATTCCCTAGCAATTTGTTGACAAGGTCTTAGAAAAGCAATCCAGACAATCTTGCTAGCTAAGGAGCTATGAGTAGTGAATGTAAATCTGAGTGTGTAAAATGGGGTTGACTCTAAAGCACCATTGTCTTCTAAGATAGGAGATGTTTAGTATCTTCAACCTACCACTAAGCCAATTACTGGTCTGCTTGTGAGAAGGGTGTCTGTCACCTATCCCACTGGGAATCTGATGATCTGCTTTAGATAGAAGGGGAGGTTACTGGATCAATCTTGTGTCTGTTTTCAGCTCAAATCAGTCAATATGACATAGCAGCTCTTTGGAGCAGCCCATTCCAGACTTGTTCAGCATCTGTGTGTGTTTTCTGACAAGTGTGTGAGTCTCTGTTTACATTTCTTTAATCTATTTTCATTCTGCTCTTCAGATGTTATAATTTCTATTTTCCTAGCTTCAGAATCACTGAGTTTCTTTTCTTGTGACCACAAATTTGCCGTTGGGGGTTCATCTTCTGGATTTATTCTTTTTTGTGTTATACATTCTGTTTCTCTAATTAGAACCCTTGTGAGTTGGATGGAGACTGTCACTTTTTTCCAGTGAATTATTTCATTTTACTATATACATATTTATTTATTGTTTATGAATTTCATACATGTGTACAATGAAATATGACCATATCCATCCTTATTTTCCTCCCCAAACTCCCCACTCAACACATCGTCCCCTGAACTTCAGGTCTTTCTTTCTTTAAATGAACCCAGTAAATCCAGGTCATCATACCCTTATATGCACTGTCCACTGTATCATGGGCAATCTTCCTCTGACCACACTCTCCGAAGAAGGCTGTCACGTTTATCTTTAAATCAATGAGGAGATTTCAGAGAACTGCATTTAAATGTTCATTTCAACAACTCCTGTATCCTGGCCCTTTTATGGTCAGTCATAGTAAGTGTTCTTTTCCCTATACATGAACTACAATATCCCTGCTTTCCCTAATTTTTACTTATATACTATAATATCTGGTTGAAAACTACACAATTTTAAAGCATAATAATTCTAAATCAATATTCTGATTTTGTTTTCACTCTGCCTTCTTTCCCTGCCTTTCTTTCCTTCTCTTTTCCTCTTCCTCACAGACTTAAACCTTCTCCCCTTTCTTTCTCTTCATTTGTTTCCTGTCCTTTCTTCTTCTCTCTTATCTTTCTCACCTTTACCTTAATGGACTGGTACAGGTTCTCAATGAACATGATGCATATGGAGCTCATGACCTGTGCTTTCAATGGAAATGATCATATTTGGAGGCAAAATCAATGCTCTTGCTTACACTGTGCACTGAGGTGGGTATAGGGTTCAGGCTCAGCCAAGTTGGTAATATACTGTTATTGTTCCTTAGCCAATGAAATAGCAATTTTCTGTAAATATACACTTTGAAATTTGCAGACAGACTACTGGAGAATTTGAGAGTTTTCCATTCACATCTGAAGGCAACCAGGAGTGACTGCTTTCAGGCGACTAGGAGTAGAGTCTGAAAGCCCATACCCAAAGTGACACAATTTCTTCAAGGCCATACCTACTTCAATAAGGTCATATCTCCTAATGATGGCACTCCCTGAGCCAAGGATTTTCAAACCACCACATTGCACTCACTGGATTGTTCAAACACATGAGACTATGGAGGCCACACCTAACCATAACCTCATAAAAACTATATTTAGCCCAACTTCAAAAGACTTTTCAGTCTATAGCAGTCTCAACAATATTAAGAGTCCCAAATTCAAAGTCTCTTCTCAGATTCATCCTATCACTTAACTATAATCCACTATCAAATCAAAATAAAAAAGCAAATCACATACACTAACATCATAGGATATACAGTACCATTCTAAAACTTCATAGGAAGGAAATAATGGACCAAAGCAAGATCAAAAACCAGCTGGGCAAACTGGCTATTTTTAAATTTGGATTTGTTTTGAAATATCTTGTTTCCTTCATTTATGGTGACTGAGAGTTTTACTGGGTATAGTAGTCTAGGTTCCCATCTGTGATTTTTTTTTTAGAGGTTTAGAGCCTTTCTACCTTTTCAAGTCTTTGTTGAGAAGTCAAGTATAATTCTCATAGGCCTGCCTTTGTATGTTACCTGAACATTTTTCCCTTGCCACTTTTAATATTATTCTTTGTTCTGTAGGTTTTGTGTTTTGGTTGTTATGTAGTGGGAAGATTTTCTTTTCTAGTTCATTCTAATTGATATTTTCTTGTTCGTTTCGATGCATCTTTCTTTAGGTTGGGAAAGTTTTCTTCTATAAATTTGCTAAATATTTTCTGGTCCTTGGAGCTGGGGCTCTTCACCTTCTGCTATTCCTATTATTCTTAGGTAGGTCTTTTTGTGGTATCCCAGATTTCCTGGATGTTTTGTGTCAGCAATTTTTAGATTTAACATTTTCTTTCACTGAAGTATCAACTTTTTCTACTGTATCTTCTCTGTCTGATACTCTCTTTTCCATTGCTTGTACTCTGTTGGTGATACTTGTAGCTGTTGTTCCTGTTCTCTTCCCTAGGGTTACCTTCTCTAGGATTTCCTCAGCTTGTGTTTTCTTCATTGCTTCTATTTCCATTTTCAGGTTTTGAACAGTATTATTTCCTTCACCTGTTTAATTATATTCTCCTGTATTTCTTTAAAGGATTCACTCATTTCTTCTTTAAAGGTTTCTATCATCTTTATAAGATTGGATTTAAGGTCATCAACCTATATGCGTTCTGGATGTCGTGCCTTTACAATTCAAGGAAGGCAGTCAGATAAATATTATTTCTTGCATTTATATACAAGAAAGATCATGTCAAATCAGAACACCTGATTAGAAAATTTTATTCAAATATGAATCAGATCTTGTAAATTTTCTAAACCTGAAATAATAAAGTATAGACCCTCTAAATGTTCCTATCTTAATAAACAATTATTACCTTGTCTATCAATTATGTGCATGTCTTAGAAGATTTTCATTGTTATTTATAGAGTATCCAAGACTGATAAATTGATGGAGAAATAACATTGTTTTGGCTCATAGCCTGAGAATTCTAAGAACATTGTGACTATATTAGCACTGACTTGGCATCTTAGGGCTTCATGGTGGGAAGGCAGTAACTTCAAATTGGAAGAGAAGAAAACAGTTCCATTCCACTCAAGCAACAACTAACTCATTACCATAAATAAAGCAATCAGTTCATGGGTCAGCTGTGGTTTGAAGGCCCTGCCATCTTCTAACACAGCTTCATTATAAACCATGACTCACCTTATGCTTTTCTAGAGAACAACCCATGCAAAGTAAAAATAACAGTTAAACAAACTCCAGTTACATCAACTTCAGCTTTAGAAATTACATACCAAAGACCAGTTCAGCTTTGGCAATACCTCTCTACCCATCAACAATTTTTACGACGCGAAACTCAGAAGCTATACTATTTAATTTGTAAACATTTCCAGTATATATTTCCAAAATATATGTTGAAAATAACATTTGCATTGTCATAAGCAAAAATATTGTTGTGGTTTTAAGTTAACTTATAAATTTCATAGCTTTATAAAAGTTTGCATCAATCAACTCTGAAAATTTTAATGCTTGCATATAGAGTACTACACTTCAAGATATGAGCCATATACATCAAAACATAATTTGAAAATGCCTTGCAAGATATCCCCAGTGTTTTGTTTCTCTTGGGCTCGAGAAAGTTATTTGTGTTCCATTGCTCATGAATTCTAATCCTGATTGTGATGCTTTTACATGTAAAATAATTGTATATGTAAATACATGGAAAACATTGGAGAAAATGATGAATGCAAAGAAGAAAGAACATTATTTATAATCCATTACATAGAGAAAACTGCTATATAGTTCCTTCCCAGTATGTATATTTCCTCAGAGCTTTGGAGTCTCTTACAATCTAAGCCAAGCCTGGTATGCTGGCACATGCCTTTAACTCCAGAGCTAGGGAGCCAAAGGCAGGAGAGTTTTGTGAATTCAAGGCTAGCCTGGTCTATAGAGTAAATTTAGGACAGCTAAGCTACCCAGAGAAACACTGTCTTGAAAGAACAACAACAACCAGAAAATACAAATCAATAAACAATACTTCTTCAGCTGTTGACTAGAGAGAAAAATTTAGTTTAAAAATACCAGTTAAAAATGTTATTATAGTAAACATATATAGCATAAAATTTTTCATAGCAACCATTTTGAGATGTGTTACTCAATAGCATTAAATACATTGGTAGTGCTCCACAACTAGCAATACTCATGATCCCATCAAGGACTATGGAATAGCTCTGTGGCTTCCTGAATATATATATATATATATATATATCATATACATAAATATGTATACATACACATAAATATGTACATATATACATAAATATGTATATGTATATATACATATACATAAATATGTATATATATAGATATGTATATATACATACATAAATATGTATATATACACATACATATACATATATATATTATATATACACTCTAAGTTGCTAAATTTTAGAGCTACTTCATTTTATTAAAAAATGAAATCATAATAAATAACAGCACACCAGGCACTTAGGCCTGCTTTTGCTTAAAGGTATTGATTTAGGCCCAGAAGATACTAAAAATCAGCATGAAAGCCTGACGTCACTTCCTTTATTTGAGTCTGTCTTCTTTACTTCAAGTCAAACTCACAGGCATGTTACCCTGTCAAGAAAAAACTGTCTAACTTATGTTACCCCTTTCAAGAATGAAGGTACACAAATAACTTATTGCTTTAAGTCAGCTGTCACCATAGACAGCAAAAAGAACATCCAGAACCCTGAGAATAATCCAGAAGGGATAAGCTGAGGTGTACCTTGGAGCAGGCTGATCATTCACAAAGCTGACTGGTAACTCCAAGAGATGGCAATAGTAAGAAAACAAGCCAACTCAATTGTGTCTTACTGAGAGACAGACACTGATAGGAATAAAGAGAACCTGTGTGAAGTTAGATATGGAAGCTTGTTGGAAATCTGCCACTGGCAGGCCCCGAGAGATGTAGAGTTAAATGATGCAAGAATTAGGGCAAAGATCAATTTTTCAGTTCTGGTCAATGATGCTAGCTATTATCTTTTCCAGCTCTAGTTCTAGAAGGGGGTCAGAAGTATGAGTGGGTTGGCCCTGCTCCTGCCCTCTAATGTCCTCCTCATTCCCAATAAAGACTGTCACTGACCAGTTGGCAAGACCCTGGATCTGAAGAAGCTGCTTTTTTCTTCTTTCTTTGTAGCAGATACAGTGAGAACATCTATCCTTTTGATAGTTGGAACACAAGCATGTTTTAGGGAAATGGATCTTGAGTTCAGTTGCCTGCAATAATTTGTGGTTAATGAATTGTCTTAAAGGTTTTATGTGTCTCTATTCCACTCCCTAGCATGGTAGCTGTCTCATCTCCATTAAAGGACTTTTCTCATTTGAACCGTTTTTTATGAATAAGGGCTTTTTCATTCTTCACAGCCTATTTCATTTTATGGTCTTTATTGCATTTTAACAGGGAGACAAATGGCAGTGTAAACAGAGGTGTGGGAGACTCCCTTGCCTTGATTTTATTTGTTTGAACTAACCTCTATTCATCCCCTAACTCTGGTCAGGGAGACCTTTACTGCAGGTCATAAAGGAACTGCCAGGGCTGAAGGTCTCTGGAAGAGCCTTCTGATGGGATGTGAGTCATGGTCTTGGAACAATGCTTGTTTTCTAAAAGTGTGCAAGGACTTGTACTGACAATAGTAAGAATGAACATGTAACTCCAAGCACGGGTACATAAGTACAAAGAAACATTTGTTTATTGTCCATTATATAGGAGGCAGTCTGTATACTTTATTTAGTATACAAATAGTATATTCTTATGGTGAAAATTTAAAAGTTGCAGGAGTGTATATAATCCATGCTGATATTATCTTATTTTTCTCCCATCAGCAGTAGTTACTAATAATTATATTTATATGTACACATATGTACTTATATTCTTTATGTTCTGTTTACCAATAAATGGGTTAAACATCCAACCTCACAAATTTAATTTATTTTTACTTACTATATTCTAAAAATTCTTGCCCATTGCCTTTGTATAATTTTTTTAAGCATTTTCTTCTTGTCCTCAGTTTCATTATTTTTGTTACTGTTGGTGTAGTTCAAGTTGGAGTGAACATCCTTTAACATCTATCTTGCTATAAGATACATGTCTAGCAGCAGAGTCTATGTGCCAAAGGATGTGTGCATCTTACTGTTGCTTAGATATAACAGACCCTTGCAGGAGCTGCTTCCTTCAGGCCACACATGGTGATGGAGTGTGACTTCAGGCTCTTAGCATGTCCTTCTAATCCTCAGGATTTCTGACAAAAGAAAACTTTAATCCTTCTTTCTGTCCGCTGAGAATAAAAGCTCCAGATGCCTTAAACAAAACTGCCCAAGGCTACAGAGTAGCAGTGTTGGGGGCATGCTTTATGCAGCACAAAGTCCCAGCTCATGGAGCCAGGACTTGCCGACACAGAATCGGCACTGAGTTTTGTCACTCCATTGGTTTTTATGTCTTAAAGAAGCCAGATTGAAAGTGGAGTGCCCAAGGAAATAAGGAACTCCAGGCGGTAGGAGGGAAAACTTAAAACCCAGTTTCAAAGGAGGAGCTTACTGCCCAGAAAAGGCTGGCACTCTTGCCTTTGTTAAATCGAGTTAACACATGTGTGTTTCCTGAATTTTGTCTTATCTTTTTTATAGTGTAGTAATATGGACAGAGGAAAGATAGTGTGGAAATAAAAGTTTCATTTTTCCTTTGAGATCTTCCATTTCCTAATTTCTTTTGAAAAACAGGAATAGAATCGGAAGTGGTGGTCTTCTTGAGATAAGTACACGGAAGTAATATCATGTCTCTCATTCAATTTTCCTTCTCTAGAAAGTCAGTCAATTTGGACTAGATGGTTTAAAAACAGTTGGGAGACCTATAAGTGATGTGAGAAACATAGACTCTGCTACAGTAAACCATAAATAAAGCATTTTAAGACATGAGCATAGACAAGGGATTTCTGGAAAGTTGCATAGGAAATAAACAGGAATTGCCAAACGAAACTACACAAAACTAAAATCTTTTGAACAGAAACATAAATAACCACGGCCCCTACAGGTGTTGCAGATGCATATGATGTATATGTATATGTATATGTATATGTATATGTATGTGTATGTGTATGTGTATGTGTATGTGTATGTGTATGTGTATGTGTATGTGTATATGTATATGTATGTGTATGTGTGTATATATATATATATATATATATATATATATATATATATATATATATATATCCCTCACTAGCTGCAACAGGCAGGCAGGAGAGTGGACCCTGCACCGTGCCTGGGCAGCGGGGTAGAGCTGACTGTGGTTTCAGGGGATGTGAGTGGGCAGAGCTGGACATCCAGTGGCCTGTTCATCTCAGATACATTTAGGGCCCAGATCCAGGCCTTTGAATTGGTGCACCCTAACAGATAATGATCTGCTGAGGCACATGACTGGACAGATTGCAAACTACAGGATCTCCATGACACGGGGTAGCAGGAGGAGTCCCAGTGAGGATCCAGTATCAACAGAGTAGGGGAAGCCAGAAACCTCTTACCAGACCAAAGAGTCACTGCAGTAAACATTTGTAAGCAAAAAAGTGTGGACAAAAACACTCCAGCTTCCATAGTGAGATTTTTGTTTCTCTCTTTTCTGGTAGAGAAGGTTGCAAGGGTAGAGGGCGTTCATGAGGAGAAGGGGAGATGAGTGAGTTTGGGGTGCTTGATATGAAATTCACAAAGAATTAGAACAAATTTAAAAAGAAAGAAAAGTAAATAATCAGCTAAGTGAAGAGGCAATATACGGACTGAAAACAACAACAACAACAACCCACCTGTTTGCCAGTTGTACACCCAACAAGAGTTTAATATCTAGAGTACATAAGGGACCACAAAATTTAAATATCCCCAAACCAAGTCATCTAATTTACCAATGAGTTAATGGGCTGAACAGACAGTTCTTGAAGAAATGTATACAAATGACCAATAAATATTTGAAAATGAGCATAGACAGCACTCTTACTGGGAAGAGAAAGAATCAACCTGCTTTCAAATTTCATTTTACTCTAGTCAGAACGTCTATGAGCAGCAGCAACACAAGGGACAGCAGATACTGACAAGGATGCTCATTTCTTTTCTGTTGCTGTAATAAATAGATATAATAACTAAAAGCAACTTGGAATCTCCTGGTTGTATTGTTTTGTTTGTTTGTTTGTTTGTTTGTTTGGTCCACTTGACTCAAGCTAGTATTATTTGAGAAGAGAAAACCATAATTGAGAAAATGCCACCAAAAAAAATGGCCTGTAGACAAGTCTCTAGGAACATTTCCTTACTTAGCAATTGGTGTAGGAAGGCTTAGCCTATGGTGGGTGATACCAACCTGGACAGGTGGTTCTCAGGTGTATAATAAAGCAAGCGGAATAATCAAGAAAGCATCATAGCCTTGTGGCCTCTGCTTCAGTTCCTCTGACTTGAGTTCCTGCCCTGACTTCTCTCAGTGATGAGCTATTAATTGAAAGTGTAAGCTGAAATACACCCCATGACCTTCACATACACAACTTGCTTTTGAAACCCTGAGACAAAAATTGATACCAGGATTGTGGGATCGTTCCATGATAGACCCAACCATGTTGTTTTGGGAGCACTGTGGAAGGACTTTGGAACTTCAGGCAAAGAAAGTCATTGACTGCTCAGAGTTTAATGGGGAGTTGTGTAGGTTAGGAAGATGGAGATTCTTAAAGAAGACTAAAAGCTTGGGAGAAAGAATGCAGAGGATGGAGGTCTGGGTGGCAACGTTTTAGAGGGAAGCAAAGACTCTATCTACTATCTCCATGGTATTTGAAATTCAGAATTGGCAGTTCTAGTCAGCTAGAGCTGAAAATTTTTCTAAATTAACAGGAGACCAGAAACAATAAAGTGAAATCTTTGTTATGCCAGAACAATTGACAGACACCAATCAGTCGGTTGAAGTGAAGAATCAGTAGTGACTCAGCATCACTGAGGCAAATTGTTTGAGAAGTGTTGCCCCAGAGTCAGCACACAGGTCTGGTTCATAGGAGGCCAAGGCTGTACCAAGCTTGTACTGTCAACTGAACTTTCCTCAGGGGACCCACATCAATCATTCTTTAAGACAGTTCCTTATTGACATGACCACAGACCAATCTGATCAAGGCAGTCCCATGACTGAGGCTTCTCACCCAAGGTGACTCTAAATCAAGTTGACCACAAAACCTAACTGGTTCATGTTGAAAAGGAAGCACTTATTTACTGCTGGTGGGAGAAGAAACTGGCACGACCATTATGGAAATCAGTGTGGAAGTTCTTCAACAAACTAAAAATTAGATCTGCCATAGGATACAGCCACACTACTATTGAGGTTTGGTCTTTTGCTGTACATTGTAACGCTATTAAGAAAACCGGGAGGGAGAGAAAAAGGTAAAGAAGGAATTGAAAGACTCCATAGGTTAGCAGTCAAAAAAACATTGCCCTGAGGCCTGGCCAATTGGAGTTAAAAAGCAGCCCAGTTGAAACACAGTAAGTAATAACTTAGGGTTATCAATAGAAAAGAAGATTATCTTAGATTAAGTGGTAGATATCTGCCAAACTTTTCTGCCTGTTTAAGGCTTATTGAGAATAATAAAAGTTGTATGCATATTTTATCTAGAAACTAAAATATCAAGAAGGGGTAGAAACCCTGAATTGGGATTAAAAATTTCTACCAGACACTACTCTTGGATATATACCTAAAAGATTTAAAGTCTATATATTCAGATTCTTTCCAGTCATATTCATTGTTACACTAAACATCATTGTTAAGAAAGGTACATGCTCACCAATAGATAAATAAAAAAAATGCCGTATGTGTGTGTGTGTGTGTGTGTGTGTGTGTGTACACACATGCTCTTTTGATATTTTTAGAATACTGGATAGAACTGGACATTATTTTCATAAATAAAATAAGGCAGAGTTTGAAAGATAAATACGGTTTCTACTATACAATGAATTTAGATTTAAATAGGCATGTGTTTGTGTGCAAGCACTCCCATGCATGTGTGTGTGTGTGTGCATGTGCACATGAGACCTGGAAAAAGTAGAAGGTGGACTGTGCAAGAGAAGAAAGGGTTATAGAGGGAAATGGGGTAGTCAAACTTTATAATATATACACAAGTATAATATATTTTTTCTTTTTTTTTTTCTGAGTGGTCCAGAGTTAGCTTGCATATTCTCTTGAGGTTTCCATTGCACCAAAGGCCTCTTGTGTGGAGAGTGTCTGGTTTGTAGAGAGAGGACTCTCAACTTCACCCCCAAGCAAGAACACACTGTGAAAGAAATGGGTTCTGCTAATACTTGAGTGAGATGCTGTTCTAACTGAGAGACAAACTCCAAAGTTTTACTGTCTTGGCGAGTAGTTATTTAGTTTCTCTGAAAGGTTTCTTCTAGTGAACACCATGCACTAATTTGTTGCTAGAATAAGAAACAATTTAAATAATCCTTTTAGTATACTGCAGGTTTCACCTGGAACTGCTTTCTCACAACTTGTTGAAAAGGACCAAAAGTTCAGATCTTATGCAGTAGCCACTCCTTCACTGTTAACATTATTAGCTTTAGATAACTAACATCTTGCTCCTCCTTAACATATGTCTTTTCCTTCCGCATCCCATTCTTAGTTGCTTGCAGTCTGATGTGAGAAACGAGAAGCTAATCTATTATGATTGTGGTAAAGTCTCACCTTGAAGTCAGATATAACCTTTTCCCTGCACAAATTTTTAACTGCTCTGACTTTGTACATGACCTAAGTAATAAATGCTGTTTACAACTGGCCACTGGATAGGTGATGGCTTTTGTAGGCATTCTAAAGGCAAGAACACCGCAGTTCAACTCCAAAGGATTTTTAAATATTAAGGTAGTTCAATTCCTTAAAAGCTCATTTCCCACTTCTTCTTAAGTAGGAAATCAGCGAAACAGGGTGGAACAGAAGTTTTATGGCATCTGATAATTTGGGAGGTGAATTCGCAGAATGCACAGAGCTCAACCATTTAATTTTTTGCTTCCCAGGAAAACAAGGCATATTTATAACTACTAAGAGGGAAATGAACTTAGCTGTACCTTTTAACATAAAGGGCAAACAATTACATGAATATGTAATGCACTTTAATATCAAAGGGGCATGCAAGGTAAATTAAATGCCACTGTAATTTTCCTGCATAGCTTAAAAATATAAGAAATTGATTTTTTCGTTGGTTTTTTGTATGGGAATGGGAGCAAAGGCCATATCTTCTTTAGTGCTTTATCCCTAGTGTAGGCTCAGACACATGGTAGGTTCTCCTATGCTAATTAACTGTTGAATAAATTTGTATCGAGGATGCAGTTGAGTATAATAAACTCTGCTGAATTAAGAGTTTTACAGTCTTTGATATCTGGAGAGTGTGCACAGAATAAAACAGTGCCTGCTTTGCTCATCACCGTTTTCTGAGAGCCTGGTGGCTTGTTCTCAGCAAAAGTGGGTCATTTTATGGAATTGAACTGCCCCAGTAGGTGAGCATAAAGAGTCACAGTATCTGCTCATGCATGCTCCTGATTACACTGTGATGATTTATTTAACTCTATCCCAGAAGTCATTGTCCTGTGTGCAAGGCATGACCAAAGAAGAAGCCATAGGGAATGACGGAGTGCACTGTTTTTAAGAAATATATATTTATTTACTTTAAGTTTTTGTGTGTGCCTGAGTATTGCACTACACATATGCAGGAGACTCTAGGTTTAGAAAGATACTTTAGTTTTTTAGTGTATCAACCTCTTTTTTTATTAGATATTTTCTTTATTTACATTTCAAATGTTATCCCCTTTCCCAGTTTCTCCTCCCAAAACCCCCTATCCCATCCCCTCTCCCCCTGCTCACCAACCCATTCACTCCCACTTCCCTGTCCTGGCATTCCCCTACACCGGGGCATGGAGCCTTCACAGGACCAAGGGCCTCTTCTCCCATTGATGTCCAACAAGGCCATCCTCTGCTATATATAAAGCTGGAGCCATGGGTCCCTCCATGTGTACTCTTTGGTTGGTGGTTTAGCCCCAGGGAGCTCTGGGGTACTCATTAGTTCATATTGTTGTTCCTCCTATGGGGCTGCAAACTCCTTCAGCTCCTTGGGTCCTTTCTCTAGTTCTTCCATTGGGGATCCTGTGCTCAGTCCAATGGTTGCCTGAGAGTATCCACGTCTGTATTTTTTCAAGCACTGGCAGAGCCTCTCAGGAGACAGCTATATCAGGCTCCTGTCAACAAGCTCTTGTTGGCATCCACAATAGTGTCTGGGTTTGAACTGTATATGGGATGGATCCCCAGGTGGGGCAGTCTCTGGATGACTGTTCCTTCAGTCTCTGCTCTACACTTAGTCTCCATATCTCCTCCCATGGGTATTTTGTTCCTCTTTAAAAGAGGGACCGAAGTATCCACACTTTGATCCTCATTCTTGAGCTTCATGTGGTCTGTGAATTGTATCTTGGGTATTCCAAGCTTCTGGGGTAAATATCCACTTATCAGTAAGTGCATATCATGTGTGTTCTTTTGTGATTGGGTTACCTCACTCAGGATGATATTTTCTAGTTCCATCCATTTGCCTAAGAATTTCATGAAGTCATTGTTTTTAAGAGCTGAGTAGTAGTATTCCATTGTGTAAATTTACCACATTTTCTGTATCCATTCCTCTGTTGAGGGACATCTGGGTTGCTTCAAGCTCCTGGCTATTATAAATAAGGCTGCTATGAACATAGTGGAGCATATATCCTTATTACATGTTGGAGCGTCTTCTGGGTGTATTCTCAAGAGTAGTATAGCTGGGTCCTCTGGTAATAATGCCCAGTTTTCTGAGGAACTGCCAAGCTAATTTCCAGAGTGGTTGTATCAGCTTGCAATCCCACTAGCAATGGAGGAGTGTTCCTCTTTCTCCACATTCTTGCCAGTACCTGCTATCACTGAGAGATAGATCAGAATCTTCTTTGCTGTAAAGGCAGACTATAACAATATAAACAAACCTGGTTAAGACTGAGGTAATTATAATTGTTCTCCTTTCTTTGCTAGTATGAAAACACCATAACAATTGCAGTGATGTTTCTTCCCTGCTAAGTATCTGTGCATCTCTCTGCAGAACTCCCAGAAAGACCAGAGCCTTTCCTGAAAGACACCTGGAGGAAACCATAGAGACTTAACCTGAGCCCTTCAAATGCTTAAAGCTTTCAATACAATGGTAACCTGGGCATTGTCTTATCTCTGTAAGACTCTCTACTTGTTTCCAGTGATCCTGGATGAAAATTACATGGAAACAGATGTTACCTATTACCGTCTTCTGTTTATAGAAATTTCTACTAAGAGACAAGGTGGGGGATGATTTTATTTTAAGATAAGACTAAGAGGCTAGGTCTGTAAAAGGCAAGAGATCTTAAATTTAAGAAACTGCAATCATACAGGGAAATGAGGCAGAAGAAGGAGTCAGTAGAAGGGCTTATGTGAACAGCAGAGCAGAAGTGGGCCTTGCAACTAGGTCTTCATGATCTTTGCAGTTTAATAACTTGGCTATATCTTGTTGCGAATTTATCTTCTAATATGCTTTTAAATTCTTTAATACTCCCCCTTCCTCTACTTCCCTCACAGCTGTTTCACTGATGGAATTGATTATAGACAAATAAACTACTATGCTGAAAGAGTTCAATCATTGCAATAATTTTAGATACTGTAGACGAGAGACTAACATTCTTTCTTGCACAGAGCTCTCCACCCACTTATTTTGTGGAGTTATTATAATCTAGAGTTTATGTAGAGTTCTCAGCATGCCAAGAGTTTCTGTCACCTCTGTGCATCTCAGAATTGGCCTTGAATCCATCCTGAGCTCTGAAGGATGTGTGGAGGTCAGCCAATCTCCAGAGCTTTTGTTCTTAATGTTTCTTGTGCTCAGAAACCATCACCAGGCCCAACATCATCATTAAATATACTAGGCAAAATCAAGTCTAATTAAATTCCCTTTGCTCTGATCAAAAGCTGACACTTAAAAGACATTGATTTAGTATAAGTATTGACTCAGATACCTTTTGGCCCTATGCTAAATTCTGAAGTGCTTAAATGGGTAGGTCTAAGGAAGTCATAGGCCCCAAAGAATGAGATGCTACCCTTATTCTTCCCATCGCTCATGATCCACAGGGAATAAAAATCCTAAACTATTTGGTGTATGTTCATCAAGTGTATATAATTTTGGATTGCTGTCAGCCTGTGCAATAGCATGGCTTGCAGAAAGGGTGACTGGCATCTTGTGAGCCTGCTGTGGAGTGACTACTTTCCTTCACCAAATCCAAACCTCTTTGAGTGAAACTGGATGTATTCAATCTTCTAATCAGTGAGGGCTTTCTACAAATGATACCACATATGACACTGAAGAGCAGAGATGTCAGAGAATGGCAGACCCAATCTCATATTCAATAATGCTATAGAGTAGAAAAAACAATAGGAGGAAAAAAGAGAGATAGAGAAGCTTAGGTGAGTGGAGGCATTGGAGTTGAGCCCTGAAAAAGGCAGAAAGGATGTAATATGAGACAGAAGGAAATAACTAATTTTATGTAATAAAACACCTATGAGACAGGCAATGATTAAAATCAAAGATGGAAATAAAAATTTCCCAGGAAATCTATGAACATCTTAACCACATAATTTTTTAATATGGTTGTCTTCCTCATTGCTATTTGTCCCATCAAACTCACTCTCATATAAGGCTTTAGATAGATAACACACAGAGGAACTAAATTATTAATAAATAGAATATTGTAAAGCTTACAAGGAGATAACTAGTTCTTAATCCATAAGTTGATAAAGATTTGAATAACTACATATTACTGTCAGAGATGCAGACAGCATTCGATTGAACTTAGAGAGGAATGGAAGACTCAGCTGATTCCCTAGAAATTAGAATGTTTTAAGACCTGACCTTTTACCCACTATTTAACACACATGTGGAAGACATGATGTAGCTATTGGTTAATAATTTGGTAAGGTGTGTCATGTGTCAAAATCTTAAAAGGCTTTATATGCTTTAAAGGATAAATCACATCTTCAATTAGTTGTTTGAAAATTTTGTACAATGTGTTTTGATCTTATCCCCCTCACGAACTCCTTCCAGACCCACTATGTTCCCAATTTTGTGTCTTTTTTTTTTTTTAAACATAAGCCCATCAGGTCCAGTGTATGCTGTCCATGTTGCCTAAAGTATGTGACCGGCCATGGAGTTTTTGCTGTATTTACATTCTAAAGCCATCCCCTTTACATTATAAATACTCCTTGAACACATGTTCAGGGGACTGACACTTGACTAGAAATTAGAGGCACTGTAGACATGAAGCCCATGTTTTCAGGAGTCTAAAGGCCATTGGCTCACCTCAAGTCCAGTTCTTTTGGGACTAAAGCACAGCATGTGTGGAAGACAAACCTCCCTGAAAGGTGGTGGGGAAGACCCGATGTATGCCTAGTCTAGTGGTGAAATGGTGACAATTGTGAAGTTGGTGTCCAGGGTGGCAAAGAGGAGGTGATAATGACTCATGCTAAACCATCAGAATCTGGACTAAAGTTTATTCAGAACTCATCAAACCCTACTGTTTAATGTTCATGACAACATCAGGGGAACTCTGTTGTAAAGTTAGAAACTCTCATGTTCTAATAGGAAAGTGCTATCATTCCCTTCCTTATTCCAGATGATCAAGGACAGGGGCCAGGAAACCTGCCCAGTTAGTTAGCAAGAGTCATTGTTGGTGCTCATACCATTCTCACTTCATGCTGGCCTCTAGGTACAGCATGATACTTCTAGGAAGAAAGAAGGTAAAGGAGGGAGAGGATCTTCTCTTATGAGGGTGTAGGTATGTCTGGAACCATGAATTTATGGCAGGTCATACAAAGGACTAGAGTTCTGTGTTCCATCATATAGATGCCTGTGAGCATCCACTTCTGTATTTGTCAGGCACTGGCATAGCCTCATACGAGACAGCTATATCAGGGTCCCTTCAGCAAACTCTTGCTGGCATATGCAATACTGTTTGGGTTTGGTGACTGATTATGGGATGGATCTCTGGGTGGGGTAGTTGCTGGATAGTCCATCCTTTCATCTTAGCTCCAAACTTTGTCTCTGTAACTCCTTTCATGAGTATTTTGTTCCCTATTCTAAGGAGGAATGAAGTATCCACACGCTGGTCTTCCTTCTTGATTTTCTTGTGTTTTGCAAATTGTATCTTGGGTATCTAAGATTCTATGGTAATATCTGCTTATCAGTGAGTGCATATCTAGTGACTTCTTTTGTGATTGGGTTACCTCACTAAGGATGACATCCTCCAGATACATCCATTTGCCCAAGAATTTCATAAATTCATTGTTTTTAATAGCAGAGTAGTACTCCATTGTATAAATGTACCACATTTTCTGTATCCATTCCTCTGTTGAGGGACATTTGGGTTCTTAATGGAGAAGTTAGAGAAAGTACCCAAGGAGCTGAAGGGGTCTGCAACCCTTTAAGTGGAACAACCATATGAACTAACCAGAACCCCCAGAGCTCATGTCTCTAGTTGCATATGTAGCAGAAGATGGCCTAGTCAGCCATCATTGGGAAGAGAGGACCCTTGGTATTACAAACTTTATATGCCCCAGTACAGGGGAATGCCAGGGCCAAGAAGTAGGAGTGGGTGGGTAGGGGAGCAGGGCGGCGGAGGGTAGAGGGAACTTTTGGGATAGCATTTGAAATGTAAATTAAAAAAAAAAAATCTAAAAAAATGTGAAAAAAAAAGAAAAAGAAAAAGAGAAAGAAAAGCCTCAAAGGACTACAGCTTTGACTTTCCAGGAAACTGGAAACTACGAACACTACTACTGTTAAGCAGGGAAGAAGTATGACCAAGCTTCTCTCCTAGAATGCTCACGTTTGCCAATCAACCAAGTTTGAGAGGTATTCTTTCAGTGTCTAGCCCCTGACCGTGGGTCATGGTACAGCTACATGTTCCTTCCAATAAAATAGAATGGCTCACAAATGGAAACCGTTGCTACAGGGGGTTAATAAAATTGCAGGAGGCCAGGAAAGTCAAATCACAATTTAAAATCCTCTTTTCACAGTTGGCAGCTGGGGAGTGACTTGTGAGCGTGGGCGTCTGGCAGTGAGGCCTTCCTTGGCAGTATATTGCATCTCCTCCTCCTCATAAACCTTTCTGTTTATTTTGTGGGAGGGTAAAGTGCCTGACAGACTTTATCCAGCAGGAAGCCTTAAAATTTTCAAGTTCCAGCAACCTCTAAGCCAACACACACACACACACACACACACACACACACACACACACACACACAACCTCTCAGATATGACTCTTGGAAATGTGGGGACCTGACAGGTGTGGGCTTTGCCTGCCTGTCTCCCTCCCACTCTCCTCTCCTGCTTCTGTGACACTCTCTCCCTTTCTCATCTTTTCTCTGGATTCTGCCTCCCAGGGGTCCAATGCTCTCCCATTGCCACAGCCTCTGGATGGATGCAGCTCCCCAGGGCATGTCTGCCCTTTGCACAACTGCCCACCTTTCAAAATTACTTTCCTACATTTCTAGTTACAGGTATTAAACTCCTCCTGAGACTGAGCTCAAGTACACGTTAGGAAAAGAGAAATTTAATTAAAGTGCCCTCCCATAAGGTATAAATAACTCACAGAGACACCCTGCCTTATTCATCCAATGGTTGCAGGTATGTGGGCAATTAAGGAATCAACTGAATCCCTAGTGCTTCACAAAGAAGTGTGATAACAACAGCAGCTTCCACATGGGGCCCTGTGTTAGGATCCTGAACAAAATGGCTCCGTGGCAGCCAGCCTGTACCTGCTAAGGAAGTTTCCTTGCTGTATGTGAGTAGTTCTACTCCCCCCGCCCCCCCCCCACACACATCCTCAACCCCATCCAGGAGTAGAACACACTTACCAGTTGTGGCCCTTCTCAACACTTGGGTCTCCCTTGTCTGAGTCCTGCAAACCCAAGCCTGACTATTTGTTCTTGCTCAGTGGGTAACATCGCGAAACAGAATGAAGAAGCAAAAGGGGAAGGTAAAGGATTAGGATAGAAAAGAGATGTCAGCAAGCACAAGTTGGGCTACGTTCAAATGCCGTTCATTGAAAAAGAAATTGTAAACAACCATAGGGGAAGTGTTGATGGGGCACAGGACGAGGGGCTTGGAAGGGACACTTTGTATCCTGTAATATAAAGATATGGACTGCAGATTGTAAAAAGGCATCAACATATACATGTGATCTCTAGCTCAGCAACACACATACACCATTAAGGATTTGTTTATTCTGAGTGAAACCCCTCTCAACCCAGGTGCCACTGGAGGGATACAATGTTGGCAGTTAACAAATGAATAGACTTAGCATTTCCAGGCTGGCTTCAACCCATACACCACAGAAGCAAGGCAGGATATGAGGGATGATAAGAAGGCAGGATCATGCAACATGTGTCTCAGAGATGTGGTGTGCTGCCTGAGCAGAGGTGAGACTGAGCTTTAAAATGACCGAGAGCTGGTGTCCCTATCTTTTCCTATGTATACTGCTGGGTGAAGGTTAGGTAGAAGTAAGGTCTTTAGATGGTTACTCCACTGTCTTCTCACTGTTCTCTAAATAAAATGCAGTTTTAATGACCTGGTTGCTGTTTCTGCTTATTGACATTTGCATGGGACAGGTCACAAAGAGCTCTTTGCTTCTGATTTCCCTTTGAGGAGGCAATCAAACTAAGAGACCAAATTTACGGTTTGGCCTTGGGTTTGAAAGAGCAGATTACACATTAACATTCCCATCTTGCATAAGTTTGCTAATGTCCTTGGGTCAAAGTGTCATCATTTGTAAAATTAGGGGTTGTCAGAGATAGCTGCCAGGTCCTGTGAGACTGTGAGAGCTGATTGGTACTCAATGCTACCCCACATTAGCTGTCATGAGGACAATCTAGACTTATGTGTCAGAACTGTAGTCTGCTTTTCAAATGTAGTAAGGACCAGAGCGTTGTGTCATTGCAGTATAGAAGAAAGGCCATTTGCACAGAGAGATGTGGTAGAAAGATCTTGCAAATTGTATCCAAAGACTTGGGCTCTTGCCCTAGCTCATTCTCACAATAACTGAACTTCAGACTATTAATTTAATTGTGTTGAAACTCAGTTTCTTTCTTACAATAAGGGTTATAAATATCTCCCTCTTCTACTTTATTGCAAACCTTGAAGGTTCATAATTTCTGAGTTTTCTTATTGTCCAGATCAGTTGTGTCTTGATAGTCCAGGGAAAGTAACTTATTGCCCAGTGGCTGTCAAGGCAAGCAGGGACAAATGGGGGTGAGTCTAGAGGTTTTTGACATTAAATTTAAAAGAAATTGCATACCAATGACTTGAAACAGTTCTCTTTGGAAGTCATATATTGGCAATCTATGCTATAATTTTGAAAATACAGTTTTTTATATTAAATACTGGATGAAATACGTTATAGAATATAACAGCCTTGCTATTTCACCAGATGAGAAGTTCAAGTGTATCTTTTTCTTACCTTTTTAAGGACTGTGTTACAGAAAGATAAAGGGATGAGAGATTATCTAAAACAAAGAAGCTGGCAGTTTAGAGAGTAAATGCAGATCCTGGGCTGTCAACTGTGTCAACAGGAAGGCCACAGAGGTGAGGTTGTCTGTTACAGGCATAGAAGACTTTTGATTTTTTTTTTTAAATTTTGTTTTTGTTTTATCCATCACTGAAGTTATTCTGTTAGACTATATGAGTTTCAAAGTTCTCTCAGGGTGTATTGGATAATTGACAAACACACATTTCTCATCCCAGACCAAGGTACTAATTTCAGGCTTAAGGAAAAGGAGTCTTGACCTCAGACCCCTTCAAGAGCAGGGTCCCTAGAGGATCAAGTTTGCTTTGCATGACCTGGAATTGCTTATCAGAGCTTCTCCTTCTGCTATGTTTCACATTACAGAGAGTGGGGATGTCCCCTGCATGTGACAAAAGCCACTTAGATTGACTCAGTCACTGCCCTCATTTGCACGGTCTGTTCCCTCTGGTTTACTCGTCTAAGTAGGAAAACCATTTATAGTCTGGTCCTGTTCACGTGTCGGTGTCTGATGTTCCAAGAGTGATGCTGAGCTCATCTGGATCAACGGATCTTCTCTGCCCTGCTTTTCACTCCATGTTAAGTTTGTGAATCAAAACCTCGGATGTGAATGTCACCAAGAGAGGCCTAATAAAGACAGGAAGGAAAGAAGCTCCCTCACTATATTGCTATTTTAGTAAGTGAATTAATTGTTAAAATGCAATTAAATTGTAGTTAAGAAAGGGACTTATAGCCTAAAAGGCTCAGAAGCAAGATGTGCTGTGTAATTCATGGTTAAAGACTGGTATTCAAGACAAACTTCACTTTGCAGTGAGTGATAGAGAATTACAGCAAGATCTATGTCAGCCCCAACTGGGTCACTCACTGTATATCATCTATCAATGTCTGCTTTCTACTATGATCATTTTCTTAATTGAATAAAGCTTTCCTGACTTCTTTAGATCACTGGTCCTTTTAAGAAGTGATGTGTTTGCTGCCATAAGCCTGTTTGTTTGAACTTCCTTCCCTTTGTAGTTTTTATTTATTACGCATCTCCCATGTGCAGATACCTCCCCGGGAGCTTATGTTGCACAGAGAATAAGACAGACCCACTCTTCTGGAAGACGACAGGGCTTGTGAGAGGGACAGGGAGATAAGTATCTATCATGGGCTTAAGTTCCCCTTTTCACTCACTTCATATATTTAAATGGTAATCATCAATACATCAAAGTGTTACTGTGTTTGGTAAGAGAATCTATAAAAAGACACCCAAGGTTAAATGACCTCATTGGAGTAGACACTAGTCAAAATGACTGATGTGTTTGTAAAAGGGGGGGGGGAGGGATTAGGGCACAGACATTCAAGGGGAAAAGACTCAGACAAGGAGAGGGGTCTTGATGATGCTCTCCCTGGCAACTCTGTGAACTTGACTCATTGCTGTTTCTTTCTTTTTAATTTAAATATGATTACATCATTTCCCCTTCCATTTCCACCCTCTAACCACTCACACAGACCTTCCATTGCTCCCTCTCTCAACCTCAAATTCATAGCCTCTTTTGCTTTATTAATAAATATATATAGATTTAACCTGCTGATCCATATAAGATTATCTGTATATACTATATGATTTGGGGAATGATCATTTTGTATTGGGTATTAGCTTTCCCTGGGGAAGGCTAATTCCCCCTCCTCCCAGCATTCTGCAGTTGTCTGTAGTTGAGAAAACTAAAGGTTGAGGCCCTGTGAGATTTGCCACTCTATGTTAGAATATATACCGATAGCATCCTGGTTCAGACCTAATTTAGGTAGCTGTGGTGATGGGATTTCATGGATGTAATTTCTCTGACATTTCTAGAAGACACAATCTCACAGCAGGTGTCCTGTTCTTCTGGCTCTTCCAATACCCGTCATTGCCTTCAATAATGACACCATGAGCCTTAGGTGCAGGGGTTGTGTTGTACATGTGTTCCTGGGACGGGGCAGCACAAGATTCCTTGCTCTAATCATCTCTGTGCTTCTTGAGAGTAAATACATTTCTGTTGTTGAAGTTGGCCTGTCTATGGTATTTTCTAGTGCATCCCTTGCAACTTAATGCATATAAATTAATTCAGCTCAGGAGAGTGGACTGTGAGGGAAGATGTCTCTGAATGACAGATAAGTGTAGAATAATGACTTCTCCTTTAACAGTTCACATAGGCATAGAGGCGACTGTTGAGGAGAATCTATAAGGATCTCTATTACTATTCTTTCTTTGCAGATAGAAAACTGAGTCACAGAATGGTTTGTAAATTGCTTTCAGTACAAAGCTAGGCAGTGGCATTGCATGCATTTAAATCAAGGCAAACTTTTTCCAGCTAGTGGTTTTATGACTATGCATTGTTGGTCCAATTTAAAGTTACCAACAGTAGAAATGGACTGGGGAAGGGAAGCATAGAGCCTTCCAGGAGCTACACAAATATGGTTTGAACACCAATTGAGTCCAGTACTGAATGGATCTTAAAGGTCTTATGAGTGACACTCACTTTGAACTTTAACTGGTATAAGTGGAACCTTGTTTGTATTTTATAGTTGTAGCTTAAGGTTTGATGACCTAAATCTTCAATTTAGAATATTTTCACCAACTTATCTATACTTATAACTGCTACATACATCAAGAAACAAAATCTTACATGTCTTCAAATATTTTTATATTTTTTGAACATTTTCTTTAATACACACTGACCTCTGAGAACACGAACTTGATCTAGCTCATTTTGGTCCTTTGTATAAATGAAATAATATAGAACATATTCATTCACTTACATACAGTTGTTTTGGTCATTGTGCTACTGTGAGAAAAAAATTGTTGCATATGTTTGCATATACTTATGATGAGTCTTTTCTTTTTGATGTGTAATATTTCAGGGTCTATCTAACTCAATTTCTGTGTCCATTCTATTGTTCACTGATACATAGGTGGCTTCTGGTTTAAAGAATAGAATGGAAAAAAAGATATGTTAATTTTTACATAATGAGCATGCGTATATCTAACACACACACACACACACACACACACACACACACACACACACACACAGAGTGATTTCTGCGTCCTAGAATTTTCATGTGCTCAGCAGTAGTGAATAAATACTACATGCATTTGACCATGAAATGCTAAAAGTTTACCATATTTGTATTATTTCTATCTACCATTAAAAATGAAAAAGAAAAAATTTAAAATTTCACTATGACCCTTAAATTATCAATTAAGCTGTTTTAGTGTTACTATTTCTATGATGAAACACCAAGACCAAGGCAACTTTTAAAAGGCAGTATTCACTTTGGGGCTAGCTTACAGTTTCAGAGGCATAGCCCATGGCCATCATGTCAGGGAATGTGGCAACGGGCAGAGAAGCACAGCTCTGGAGAAGTAGCTGAAGAGTTTACTTCCTGATTTTCGGGTAGCATGGAGAAAGATTTAGGTGGGGTCTGAGATAGGCTTTTGAAATCTCAAAGCCCAGCTCTAGTGATACAACTCCTCTAACAAGGCCACACCTCTTAATCTTTCTTAACAGTGTTGGCTATGCCACATATAGACATAGGAATGAAGAAGGTTAGCTAGGTACTAGTTCAGCATTAGTTCGTTGCTGTATGCTTTTGATATGGGTGTCATGTGGTTCACTACTTCAAGTTTGTATCCCCTCAATTTCCTCAAAATAATGAATTGCAACATGAAATTGTAAGCCAAATGAATTTTTTCTTTCTCCCTTAAGTTGCTTTTGTTAGGGTATTTTCTCATAGCAACAGGAAAAGAAACAAGGCTAACAGTCATTGTGAATATGTTTTCAGATATTGTTCTATAGTATAAAATAGAAATATACTTATGTAATTATATTAAAAGTATATCATACCACGTATGTAGTTTATTCTGAAAGCTGCTTTTATCAAGTTATTAGATTAATAGTAATAATTTAGAATGATCATCATCATTTTAAATAGCTGCATGCTATGTAGCTGTGTACTCTTGTTTACTTACTGGTTATCGGATAGTGGATTCATTTCGAATTATTTCATCTTCTAAACAACACAGCAATAACAAGACAAATTCATCTATGATTTTGTATTTCACAAAATAATGACTCCTGAAAAGAGGTAGAATACATATCAGTATTTATTTAATTGAATTGTGAGAAAAACTTCAGGGTAGTCGTGTTGGTAAAAAAGAGGCCAGGTGATGTAGATTTGCTAGGTTTGAGAAAACATCCCAGAACAAGATGGCTTAATTTTGCATTTCACATCTATACCAGGCATACTATTTGCACTTCTATTGGACAGTAAACTACAAGTCATCATGCAAGATAACAATGTCTGGAATGGCAGAGCTCTTGTCTGGGAGATTTAACCATTCTCTCGGAGCCCGCACATGACAGTACTCCAGGGTAGTGTCTGAAGGATCTGCAATCCATTTGTTCTTATTTCCAAATCCTGGGTAATATTTCCTGAGACATATTTGCTGTTATACTTTGATATATTGAAAATGAATATGGAATAATAAAGCCTGGGGTCTGGAGTGAGAACTCCACTTAGAAGAATGGCAGCCATGTAGCATCTCATGTGGACTGAAGGGAACCATTGAGAGCTTCACTACATTTGTGGACCCTGAATTTCCAACTAAGCTATAACCTCCTCACAGGTGGAAATTGCATGTGAAATTTCTCCTATATTTGTTATACTAGTTAAATGGATTTATTGAAATGACCAGTTTGAACTAAATTAGAAGGAATTTTAATATTTAGAATTCATTTTTATGATGAGGGCTGTGGACTTCCTCTATATATAAATTTTTGAAATGTTTCAGAGACCACTAAGCATTATAGAATAGAAAAACACTCTCTTGTGAGGGTTCTTGAGATCTGGATAGTGATGTGTGTGTGACCTCAGCACTTGAGATGCAGAGACGGGGGTGGGGGTGGGGGTGCAAAGAAGGTTTCAAGGCCAACCAGAACTAGCTAAGAAGACTATCTCATTAAAAACCCAAACAAAATATTAATGTATTAAATAATAAAAGAATGATCAGTATTTGATCTGGAGTATTCTTAAGAGAACATCAGCCATCAATTTTCTATTGGCCTTGCAGTCAACCCTTACCCAGCACTCTCCCCTAGTTCCTGAGGGAAATGAAGTTATGTGCCAATTTTCTATCTTCATGGTTTCCCTCCAGTTTTGTCTTAATCTTGGCTTTAAAGTGAATCATGACTGGTTTACTGGAGTGAACTAACACTGTTATCATAGCTTGCCAACCTTTTCTTGGCTGCAGCCAAAAGAAATCTGGCTGAAGGCTGCTTTTCATGTGGCAGCCTGATATGTAGCAGCACTCACAATGCCTGGGACCCCTCACTCATTCCTAGTTAGTATTCCCTCTAAGGGGTTCACCTGGGTCATTTAGCACTTCCGTTCTTCCAATTTGTTTCCAGTTAGATAAACAATGACAAGAAATATCTTAAACACCACCACCACAAACTGTTTTAGGGACATCACCGTTGTTGTCAGAAGTTTTTCTTTTTGTCCCATAGGAACAAAGTCACTGAACAGGACAAGTGACTGGCTAGATTGTTCTATCTTGTTTGTCTGCCTCTTGAGTCTTGTGGAGGAGTTAAGTAGCAGGCTGAAGAAAATTTTAAATAGGTTTTGATAGGCACCTCTGCTTTGGACATAGTAACAGCATCAGTGGTCTTCTTTAACATTAGACATTTTGGGGGGTAATTCCTCATATGCCTTAGGGAGGGTATGTGACTCCTTTTAAATTAAAGTTAGATCGCCTGGTGAGATTGACTGGCCTCATCAAGCCCTTCTTTGGGAAACCACCTTAAAGGAGAATTGTAAATGTTTCAAGGTTTATTTTAGAGCATTATTAAAAAGGAAAGTATGCTCTATGTGTATTCCTCTGAGATCAATATAGATTGAAGCCAATATATGCAATCATCTCTTCATTTCTGTGTGCAACAAAGAAGCCTGGAATTATATGGGATGTGCTCCTCTGTTGGCCCTCATCCACATTCTGCTACAGACTGGACTGACCAGGGAGGAAGCTGATTGGATATTTCAGTATTTCAAATTAAAAGGTAAATGCAATATCTGCGATCAAACAACTTGGGAGTTTGGTATGACACAATTTTGGAAGAATAAAAATCATAGAACCTTACTAGTGTCTTCCTGTGGGAAATAAAGATGAGGATTCTGTGATTGCAGAAAAAGCACAGAGTTGCACCAGAGGGTGAGGTATGAGTCCGAGAGGGACCTGCCTCCCTCAGATTCCCTCAGGCGTGTGCACCCCTGAGGTTATCTCTCTCTTGAATGCACTGCCTTCCCTAGTACCCTGGAGAAGCTGAGAAACCATAAGGGGTGTGGTATACCATTGTTTGACCTCAATGTGAAGAACTTTATTTATTGAATTATGAGGAAAAACAATTGGCCAGTATGTGTGTGTGAGACCATCTAAACTACCTGTGGTTTTGTTTCTGTCCTTTCTTTTTTGACAATTTAATAATGTGTTTTAGTCAAATCTAGCCTCCCTCTACTCACTGCCAATTCTTCCTCTGTCTCCCCACACACTTCCCTCCATCAACCTTATGCACTTTACAATAAGTAAGCAAGCAAGCAAACAACAACAACAACAACAACAACAACAACAACAACAGCAAGCCACTTAGTGTTGCCTGTATGTGCTTGGATGTGGGATCATTTTCTGGACCATGGCTAATTTGTCAGAGCCAAATCCCTGACAAAAACGTATTTACCCTTCCCCAGTAAACACCCACTGTCAATATCTTCTCAGTTATGGGTGGGAGGATGGGACTTCATGAGCCACTTATTGTCAATGCTGGAACTTTGTCTGGTTTGACCTTGTGCTGGTCTTATGCATACTCTCATAACCACTTTGAGTTCATGTGTGTAATGTTCCTAATTGGTGTTGGTTTTTTTAATGTGAACATTTAATTTTAAACCATGTGCTTCTATGACATTTGTATTTTAAGTCCACATGTAACTATTTACAGTTGCATAGCTAAGTATCTTTAAAAAGTCACATTAAGTCCTTCCCTCAGCTCTGTGCCTAGACAGGATAACCACAGGGGTGCTGTCTCACTGAGGCAAGAGACAGAATTACGACTGTCCTCTCAGCTCTGTGCTTGGATGGTATAGTCATGAGTCCTGTCTCATGGAGGTAGACAATCTCTAGTCATGATGCCTAGAAGCCGAAGAAACAAACATCTTTGCTCTATAGAGTACTATGTCTGGCTTCCTTTCACTGGTTTTGAGTATTCGATTGGTCTACCACTCTGCCTGCTCCCCATATTATAGGGCCATGGAAATTCTTACTTCAGCCTCCACCTCCTACACACCGAGGAGAAGAAAGGAAGACACAAGACTTATTATTTCTACATTTCCCTTGCCATATAGCTTGATGGTCTGTTTGGCCATCTTTAGATTAGCTCACAGATTCCAGGTCCTGTTGTAGAGGTAGGGTAAGCAACTGTGATTAAGCTCTGTGAATAGAACACTTGGATCATATAGGACAGACAGACCATTATCATGGATCTGCCGAATGAAAGTACATCACAGAGCCTTCAAAGTCTTGTCTTCTGTGAGTACATCACATAGCCTTTCAGAACTGGCTTCCTATAAGTGCAAGAAATAGCCTTGCAGAACCTATCTCTTATAAGTATGCCATACAGCCTTCCAGGACTTGTCTCCTATAAGCACTTGAGAGCCTTCCAGGACCTGCCAACAGCAAGATCATCACCTAGCCTTCCAGAACCAAAGCATTTCTTCTTCTCTCACCCAAGTCTCCATTCCTGGAGGTGTGAAGAAATTAAGGTTTGCACGGGTTTGTGTTGATTTATTTTTCTTTATCTGTACTTTTCAAGGTAGATGATTGTAGAAAAAAAAAGCATTACATGCCATCTGAACTGAAGATGTTCTGAGATGAGAAACAACTGTGCAGGAAATCATGAAATCTTCCTAAGATGACATGATTCAGTAATTATTTTTCCATTAATTATAATTATTGCAATAAGCATTAAATCACCCACAGGCCTGGAATTGCAACTCCTTAAGAATCTTAGGAAGATAGATCAGAAGGTCAGTGACTAGAGTGAGCTCAAGGACAACCTAGGAAACTCAGTGAGAACCTGACCTTAGATTAAATATGAACAAGGAACCAGGCAGGGAACTCAGTTAGTGGAAGTCTTGCTGGGAACACATGAGACAACCCTAGAGAAATCCCAAGAACTGCAAACAGGACCAGCAATACCAGTGAACAACTAAGTTGCTGAGATCCATATGCCAGCCTGTGTATCAGGACCATACACATTTCTCCTGACTCTCCCAGGACAATATTTTTATTTTTATGAAGAAAATTAAAGGAAAATTAGAAACAGGATTAAAACTTCAATTTCCCCACATCTCATGCTGTATCTGTTTATTATAGATACAAAATTAAGTACACAGTTTCCTACCAGCTACTACTACTACTACTACTACTACTACTACTTATTATTATTATTATTATTATTAGTAGTAGTAGTAGTAGTAGTAGTAGTAGGTGTTGTTGTTGCTGTTGTTTTGCCTCTGAAAGGGAGCTCATCAGCTCTTTCTAGAGACATGATAGCAAGTGAAGTATTGAGGATGGGCAGCCGGGAGGGGCTCCTAGGAGATAACAAAAGAGCTACCATTGGAGATGGAGGAAGACCAGGATTCCTGGGAAGGACAAAGAGAGAAGGTGCCTCTCATGAATGGCAGAAGGGGACAGAGTTCAGAGGAAGTGAAAATCATAAGGATTCTGGAAGTGATTTTTATAATACAAAGCCTAAAATGATACCCCTCACACAAACAATTAGAATGTCCTTGGAATGAGTAGCAAGAGAAAGTCTTGGTGTCTTATTACCTTAAAGACAGAAGAAAACTGAATTGCAATGAGAACCCACAAAGGAAGTTCCAATAGAAAAGGTAACAAGGAAAGCTTCAGCTCATCATCTGGGAATTTCCTGATGTAATCAAAATAGACCTATTTGGATTATTATTCCTTTAGGCAAAAATACCCTATTAAGTAAAAATTTAGCCAGTGTCAGTAAATAGTTTGAGGAGAAAGCTGCAGTTCAGGCAAAAGACGCCTGGCTGTGTCTACTGTTTCCTGAGGCTTCTTTTGCAGCTTTGAAACTCAAGTACTAATTTATATCAACAACCAGAAATTATGACTAAAAATAATAGATTTGTGAGAAATGGGAAATCTGTGTGAAGTAGCTTCTTTGTTCCTTCCACTCTCTAATTAGCTTGTATACATACATCTCCATTGGGGTAATTAACAAATAAGGCTTAATAAGTAAGTAGGGCGTGATGCTACTGAGAAAAGGAGATTAGAGACTTCTTATAACCTCAATGGGCACATAGCCTTGGGTAGGGCAGTGATTTGTAGTTTTATGGCAGCTTAACACTACAGATCACTTCCAAAGTCATGTTGGCTAAAACTCTACATAGACTGTGATAGAAAGGGTGGATCTTAGCAACCATTCTCAAAGAGGAATCCAGGGCAGGCAGTACCATCTTAGTAAAAGACTACAAATTTAGAAGATGAACCTAGAAAACATAAGACAGAGATCTGATAGTCTTTTCCCAACCTCTGCAGGTGGTTATCCTGGTAACAATTAGGTGTGTCTAGTCTCAAAAATTAAACTCTAGAAGTTACTGAGGAATAGTTGTCCTGTAATGAAGTTGTCATTTTCAGAAGTGGAAAATTCCACCTCAATGAAGTGTCCCCATGCAAGAGAGAAGTCTATCTGGTAGGGCAGTCGCAGCACAGCCCCAGCCACACTGTGCCAGGTAGGAGAGGGCTGTGCTAGGGGTTATTATGGGTGCTTCTAAATGGTTCTCAGAGTTTAAATTATATATGGGATGTTAACAGGGATATGAAGTGGAAATTTGTGGTTTCTTTGGAAACTCAGTTGTGTCATGTGATGATCTTCTGTCTTATGAGAGGAAGTTTTTGCTGAAGCAGACACATGAGAGGATGTTTTGCTAAGAACAGGTGTGGTGTTTTTCTGGAGGCAGCTGGGAAAAGGGCATGTGATATTTTTCTAGAGCAGATGCTTGAGAGAACACTTGGTGTTTGGGAAGGATATAAATATAGCACAACAGACAGTTGATGATGCTGGATGGTATTGGTACACCTTGCCATTCTTTATTGGTCATCATTTTTCCCCCCAATCTTTTTTATTAGATATTTTCTTAACTTACATTTCAAATGCTATCCCGAAAGTTCCCTCTACACCCCCCCCCGCTCTGCTCCCCTACCCACCCACTCCCACTTCTTGGCCCTGGTGTTCCCCTGTATTGGGGGATATAAAGTTTGCAAGACCAAGGGGTCTCTCTTCCCAATGATGGCCGACTAGGCCACCTTCTGCTACATATGCAGCTAGAGACACGAGCTCTGGGGGTTCTGGTTAGTTCATATTGTTGTTCCACTTAAAGGGTTGCAGACCCCTTCAGCTCTTGGGTACTTTCTCTAGCTTCTCCATTGGGAGCCCTGTGTTCCATCTTATAGATGACTGTGAGCATCCACTTCTGTATTTGTCAGGCACTGGCATAGCCGCATATGAGACAGCTATATCAGGGTCCCTTCAGCAAACACTTTTTGTCCTATGTAATAGTGTCTGAGTTTGGTGACTGATGGATCCCTGGGTGGAGTAGTCTCTGGATAGTCCATCCTTTCATATAAGCTCCAAACTTTGTCTCTGTTACTCCTTTCATTGGTATTTTGTTCCCTATTCTAAGGAGGAATGAAGTATCCACACACTGGTCTTCCTTCTTCTTCATTTTCTTGTGTTTTGCAAATTGTATCTTGAGTATTCTAAGATTCTATGGTAATATCTGCTTATCAGTGAGTGCATATCTAGTGACTTCTTTTGTGATTGGGTTACCTCACTAAGGATGACATCCTCCAGATACATCCATTTGCCCAAGAATTTCATACATTCATTGTTTTTAATAGCAGAGTAGTACTCCATTGTGTAAATGTACCACATTTTCTGGATCCATTCCTCTGTTGAGGGACATCTGGGTTCATTCCAGCTTCTGTCTATTATAAATAAGGCTGCTATGAACATAGTAGAGCATGTGTTATTATTACCAGTTGAAACATCTTCTGGGTATATGCCCAGGAGAGGTATTTCTGGATCCTCCAGTAGTACTATGTCCAATTTTCTGAGGAACCACCAGACTGACTTCCAGTGTGGTTGTACAAGCTTGCAATCCCACCAGCAATGGAGGAGTGTTCCTCTTTCTCCACATCCTCACCAGTATCTGCCATCACCTGAATTTTTGATCTTAGCCATTCTGACTGGTGTGAGGTAGAATCTCAGTGTTGTTTTGATTTGCATTTCTCTGATGATTAAAGATGGTGAACATTTTTTTCAGGTATTTCTCAGCCATTTGGTATTCCTCAGTTGAGAATTCTTTGTTTAGCTCTGTACCCCATTTTTAAATGGGGTTATTTGTTTTTACTGGAATCAAGTTTCTTGAGCTCTTTGTAGATATTGGATATTAGTCCCATATCAGATTTAGGATTGGTAAAAATCCTTTCCCAATCTGTTGGTGGCCTTTTTGTCTTTTTGACAGTGTCTTTTGCCTTACAGATGCTTTGCAATTTTATAAGGTTCCATTTGTCAATTTTTGATCTTACGGCACAGGCCATTGCTGTTCCATTTAGGAATTTCTCCTCTGTGTGCATATCTTTGAGGATTTTTCCCACTTTCTCCTCTATAAATTTCATGTCTCTGGTTTTATGTGGAGGTCTTTGATCCACTTAGACTTGAGCTTTGTACAAGGAAATAAGAATGGATCAATTCGCATTCTTTTATGTGATAACTGCCAGTTGTGCCAGCACCATTGGTTGAAAATGCTTCCCCCCACCCCCCGGATGGTTTTAGCTCCCTTGTCAGGGATCGAGTGACCATAGGTGTGTGGATTCATTTCTGGGTCTTCAATTCTATTCCATTGAACTACCTGTCTGTCCCTGTACCAGTAACATGCAGTTTTTATTACAATTGCTCTGTAGTACAGCTTAATGTCAGGCATGGTGATTCCCCCAGAGGTTCTTTTATTTTTGAGAATAGTTTTTAGTTTGATGTTGGCTACTGGTTTGATGTATATTGCTTTTATTATGTTTAGGTATGGGCCTTGAATTCCTGATCTTCCTAAGACGTTTATCATGAAAGGGTGTTGGAGTGTGTCAAAAGCTTTCTCAGCATCATCCCTCTCTGAACCCAGAGGAGGCCAATAGGGTCCCTTGCGCACTCTCCACACTCCAGAACATTAGGTACACATCGGGGTTATAGGTGAGTGGAGTGCACTGTGGGCTTTGAAATCACAGAGGGTCCAGTTGCAGCAGCAGCTGGAACAGAGGAGCTCCGCCCAACCAGAGTCTGGGACGTCTCCCAGCCAGGACCACCCCAGGCATCTTCCCTCTGCACCCAGCGGAGATGTCTAGGGCCCTCTGTGTGCTCTCCACACCCCAGGACATTAGGATCACCTCTGGATTACAGGACATTGGGATCACCTCAGGACTTCAGAAGGGAGGCAGCCTGCTGGGAGAGTTCTGACCCTAGAACTCAGGAAGTGGATCAGAGCTCCAGTCTGCTAGACTCCGGACTTGCATGTGTAGAGCTTACCTTCAGAGAGTGCTCTGATCACTGGATCTCTAGGGGGAGTTGGACTACCAGAAGTGCTGTCAGAGGCTAACAGAATCACAGGAGGATCAAGCTCCAACCAGTGACAGCTTGGACATTAACATCAGAAATCTCCAGATGGCGAAAGACAAACATAAGAATCTCACTAACAGAAACCAAGAACAATGGACAACATCAGAATCCAGTACGCCCACTGCAAGGAGTCCTGGATACCCCAACATGCCTGAAAAGCAAGACACAGATTTTAAATGATATCTCATCATGATGGTGGAAGATCATAAGAAGGACATTAATAACACACTTAAAGAAATACAGGAGAACAATGCTAAACAAGCAGAAGCCCTTAAAGAAGAAAAACAAAAATTCTTCAAGGAACCACAGGAGAACACTGCTAAAAAGGTAGAAGCCATTAAAGAGGAAATACAAAAATCCCTCAAGGAATCACAAGAGAACACTGCTAAACAAGTAGAAGCCCTTAAAGAGCTACAGGCAAACACTGCTAAACAGGTAGAAGAAATGCAAAAATCCCTTAAAGAACTACAGGAAAACACATCTAAACAGGTTATGGAATTGAAGAAAACCATTCAAGATCTAAAAATGGAGGTAGAAACACTGAAGAAAACCCCAAAAGAGAAAACACTGGATATAGAAACCCTAGGAAAGAAATCAGGAACCATAGATGTGAGCATCAGCAACAGAATACAATAGATAGAAGAGAGAATCTCAGGTGCAGAAGATTTCATAGAGATCATGGACACAACAATCACAGAAAACGGAAAATGCAAAAAGATCCTAACTCAAAACATCCAAGAAATCCAGGACACAATGAGAAGACCAAACCTACGGATAATAGGAATAGATGAGAATGAAGATTCTCAACTTAAAGGGCCAGCAAATATCTTCAACAAAATCATAGAAGGAAACTTCCCATACTTAAGGAAAGAGATGCCCATGAACATACAAGAAGCCTACAGAACTCCAAACAGACTGGACCAGAAAAGAATTTCCTCCTGACACATAATTATCAAAACAACAAATGCACTAAATAAAGATAGAATATTAAAAGCAGTGAGGGAAAAAGGTCAAGTAACATATAAAGGCAGGCCTATTAGAATCACTACAGATTTCTCACCAGAGACTATGAAAGCCAGAAGATCCTGGACAGATGTTATGCAGACACTAAGAGAACACAAATGCCAGCCCAGGCTACTATGCCCAGCAAAACTGTCAATTACCATAGATGGAGAAGGGAAAGTTTCCCACGACAAAACTAAATTCACACAATATCTTTCCACAAATCCAGCCCTTCAAAGGATAATAACAGGAAAACACCAACTCAAAGAAGGAAACTACACCCTAGAAAAAATAAGAAAGTAATCCTTTAACAAAACTAAAGGAAGACAGCCACAAGAACAGACTCCCATCTTTAACATCATAAATGACAGGAAATAACACTAACTTTTCTTTGATTTCTCTTAACATCAATGGATTCAATTCCACAATAAAAAGGCATAGACTAACAGACTGGCTACAGAAACAAGACCCAACATTTTGCTGCTTACAGGAAACCCACCTCAGAGACAAAGACAGACGACACTACATCAGAGTAAAAGGCTGGAAAACAATTTTCCAAGCAAATGGCTCGAAGAAACAAGCAGGAGTAGCCATTCTAATATCGAATAAAATTGACTTCCAACCCAAAGTTATTAAAAAAGAAAAGGAGGGGCACTTCATACTCATCAAAGGCAAAATCCACCAAAATGAACTCTCAATTCTAAATATCTATGCTCCAAATGTAAGGGCAGCCACATTCATTAAAGAAACTTTAGTAAAGCTCAAATCACACATTGCACCTCACACAATAATAGTGTAAGACTTCAACACCGACTCTCACCAATGGACAGATCCTGGAAACAGAAACTAAACAGAGATACAGGGTCACTAACAGGAGTTATGAATCAAATGGATTTAACAGATATCTATAGAACATTTTATCCTAAAACAAAAGGATATACCTTCTTCTCAGCACCTCATGGTACCTCCTCCAAAATTGACCATATAATTGGTCACAAAACAGGCCTTAACAGATACAAAAATATTGAAATCATCCCATGCATCCTAACAGATCACCATGGACTAAGGCTGATCTTCAATAACAGCAGAAATAATAGAAAGCCAACATTCACATGGAATCTGAACAAGACTATACTCAATGATAATTTGATCAAGGAAGAAATAAAGAAAGAAATTAAAGACTTTTTAGAGTTTAATGAAAATGAAGCCACATCATACCCAAACTTATGGGACACAATGAAAGCAGTCCTAAGAGGAAAATTCATAGCCCTCATTGCCTCCAAATAGAAACTAGAGAGAGCATATACTAACAGTCTGACAGAACACCTAGACACCCTAGAATGAAAGGAAGCAAATTTACCCAAGAGGAGTAGACGCCAGGAAATAATCAAACTCAGAGCGTAAATCAACCAAGTGGAAACAAAAAGAACTATTCAAAGAATCAACCCAACCAGGAGCTGGTTCTTTGAGAAAATCAACAAGATAGATAAACCCTTAGCCAGACTAACTAGAGGGCAGAGGGACAGTATCTGAATTAACAAAATCAGAAATGAAAAAGGAGATGTAACAACTGATCCTGAAGAAATCCAAAACATCATCAGATCCTACTACAAAAGCCTATACTCAACAAAACTGGAAAACCTGGATGAAATGGACAACTTCCTAGAAAGATACCAGGTACCAAAGTTAAATCAGGATCAGATTAACAATCTTAACAGTCCCATTTCCCCTAAAGACATAGAAGCAGTCATTAATAGTCCCCCAACCAAAAATAGCCCAGGACCAGATGGGTTCAGTGCAGAGTTCTACCAGACCTTCAAAGAAGACCTAATTCCAACTCTCCTCAAACTATTCCACAAAATAGAAATAGAAGGTACTCTACCTAATTCATTCTACGAAGCCACAATTACTCTGATACCTAAACCACACAAAGATTCAACAAAGAAAGAGAACTTTAGACCAATATACCTTATGAATATTGATGCAAAAATACTCAATAAAAGCCTTACAAACTGAATCCAAGAACACATCAAAATGATCATCCATCATGACCAAGTAGGCTTCATCCCAGGGATACAGGGTTGGTTTAATGTATGGAAATCCATCAAAGTAATCCATGATATAAACAAAATCAAAGAGAAAAACCACATGATCATCTCCTTAGATGCTGAGAAAGCATTTGACAAAATCCAGCACCCATTCATGTTAAAAGTCATGGAAAGATCTGGGATTCAAGGCCCATACCTAAACATAATAAAAGCAATATACAGCAAACCAGTAGCCAACATCAAAGTAAATGGAGAGAAGCTGGAAGCAATCCCACTAAAATCATGGACTAGACAAGGCTGCCCACTTTCTCCCTACCTATTCAATATAGTACTTGAAGTCCTAGCCAGAGCAATTCGACAACAAAAGGAGATCAAGGGGATACAAATTGGAAAGGAAGAAGTCAAAATATCACTATTTGCAGATGATATGATAGTATATATAAGTGACCCTAAAGATTCTACCAGAGAACTCCTAAAACTGATAAACAGCTCCAGAGCAGTAGCTGGATATAAAATTAACTCAAACAAATCAGTGTCCTTTCTCTACACAAAAGATAAACAGCATGAGAAAAAAATTAGGGAAACAACACCCTTCACAATAGTCACAAATAATATAAAATACATTGGTGTGACTTTAACGAAGGAAGTGAAAGATCTGTATGACAAGAACTTCAAGTCTCTGAAGAAAGAAATTGAAGATCTCAGAAGATGGAAGGATCTCCCATGCTCATGGATTGCCAAGATTAATATAGTCAAAATGGCTATCCTGCTGAAAGCAATCTACAGATTCAAAGCAATCCCCATCAAAATTCCAACTCAATTCTTCCCTGAGTTAGAAAAGGCAATTTGCAAATTCATCTGGAATAATAAAAAACCTAGGATATGGGGGCTGGTGAGATGGCTCAGTGGGTAAGAGCACCCGACTGCTCTTCGGAAGGTGATAAATTCAAATCCCAGCAACCACATGGTGGCTCACAACCATCCATAATGAGATCTGGCTCCCTCTTCTGGAGTGTCTGAGGACAGCTACAGTGTACTTACATATAATAAAATAAAATAAATGTAAAAAAAAAAAAAACAAAAACCTAGGATAGCAAAAACTATCCTCAACAATAAAAGAACCTCTGGTGGAATCACCATGCCTGACCTCAAGCTGTACTACAGAGCAATTGTGATAAAAACTGCATAGTACTGGTATAACAACAGACATGTAGACCAATGGAATAGAATTGAAGACCCAGAAATGAACCCACACATCTTGGGTCACCTTATCTTCGACAAGGGAGCCAAAACTATCCAGTGGAAAAAAGACAGCATTTTCAATAAATGGTGCTGGCACAACGGGCGGTCAACATGCAGAAGAATGCGAATTGATCCATTCCTTTCTCCTTGTACATAGCTCAAGTCTAAGTGGATCAAAGACCTCCACATTAAACCAGAGACACTGAAATTCTTAGGTGAGAAAGTGGGGAAAACCCTTGAAGATATGGGCACAGTGGTAAAATTCCTAAAGAACATGAATGGCCTGTGCTGTAAGATCACAAATTGACAAATGGGACCTTATAAAATTGCAAAGCTTCTGTAAAGCAAAAGATACTGTCAATAAGACAAAAAGGCCATCAACGGATTGGGAAAGAATTTTTACCAATCCTAAATCTGATAGGAGGTTAATATCCAATATTTACAAAGAGCTCAAGAAGCTGAACACCAGAAATTCAAACAATGCCATTAAAAAATGGGGTATAGAGCTAAACAAAGAATTCTCAACTGAACAATTCCAAAGGGTTGAGAAGCACCTTAAAAAATGTTCGAACTCCTTAATCATCAGATAAATGCAAGTCAAAACAACCCTGAGATTCCACCTCACACCAGTCAAAATGGCTAAGATCAAAAATTCAGGTTACAGCAGATGCTGGCGAGGATGTGGAGAAAGAGGAACATTCCTTCATTGCTGGTGGGATTGCAAGCTTGTTCAACCACTCTGGAAATCAGTCTGCTGGTTTCCCAGAAAACTGGACATAGTACTACCGGAAGATCCAGCAATACCTCTACTGGGCATATACCCAGAAGATATTCCAAAAGGTAACAAGGACACATGCTCCACTATGCTCATAGCAGCCTTATTTATAATAGCCAGAAGCTGGAAAGAACCCAGATGTCCCTCAACAGAGGAATGGATACAGAAAATGTGGTACATTTACACAATGGAGTACTACTCAGCTATTAAAAACAATGAGTTTATGAAATTCTTGAGTAAATGGATGTATCTAGAGGATATCATCCTGAGTGAGGTAACCCAATCACAGAAGAAGTCATTGGATATGTGCTCACTGATAAGCGGATATTAGCCCAAAAACCTAGAATACCCAAGATACAATTTCCAAAACACAAGAAAATCAAGAGAGACCAATGTGTGCATTCCTCCCTATAATAGGGATTAAATATGCATGGAAGGATGTGCAGAGACAAAGCTTGGAGCTAAACGAAAGGATGAACCATCCAGAGAGTGCTCCACCCGGGTGGTCCATCACATAATCAGCCACCAAATCCAGACACTACTGCACATACCAGCAGGATATTGCTGAAAGGACCCTGATATAGCTGTCTCCGGGCAGGCTTTGACAGTCCCTGACAAATACAGAAGTGGATGTTCACAATCATCTATAGGGCAGAACACAGGGTCCCCAATGTAGGAGCTAGAGAGTACCCAAGAGCTGTAGGAGTCTGCAACCTTATAGATGGAACAACAATATGAACTAATCAGAACCCCCAGAGCTCATGTCTCTAGCTGCATATCTATTAGAAGATGGCCTAATTGGCCATTATTCGTGAAGGAAGGCTCTTAGTATAGCAATGTTTATATGCCCAAGTACATGGGAATGCCAAGGCCAAATAGTGGGAGGTGGAGGGTAGGGGAGCAGGGCAGGGGGTGGGTGTAGAGGACTTTTGGGGTAACACTTGAAATGTAAATGAAGAATTTCTCTAATTAAAAAAAAAGTTTTCTCAGCATCTAAGAAGATGATCATGTGGTTTTTGTCTTTGAGTTTGTTTATATAGTAGATTGTGTTGATAGATTTCTGTATATTAAACCAAACCTGCATACCGGGGATGAAGCTTACTTGGTGTTGATGGATGATTATTTTGATGTGTTCTTGGATTTGGTTTGCGAGGATTTTATTGAGTATTTTTGCATCGATGTTCATAAGGGAAATTGGTCTGAAATTCTCTTTCTTTGTTGGATCTTTGTGTGGTTTAGGTATCAGAGCAACTGTGGCCTCATAGAAAGAATTGGGTAGAGTACCTTCTGTTTCTTTTTGTGGAATAGTTTGAGGAGAGTTGGAATTAGGTCTTCTTTGAAGGTCTGATAGAACTCTGCACTAAACCCATCTGGTCCTGGGCTTTTTTTTTGGTTGGGAGACTATTGATGACTGCTTCTATTACTTTAGGCGAAATGGGACTGTTTAGATTGTTAATCTGATCCTGGGTTAACTTTGGTACCTGGTATATGTCTAGGAAGTTGTCCATTTCATCCAGGTTTTCTAGTTTTGTTGAGTATAGGCTTTTGTAGTAGGATCTGATGATGTTTTGGATTTCCTCAGGTTCCTTTGTTATGTCTCCATTTTCATTCCTGATTTTGTTAATTAAGAACTGTCCCTCTGCCCTTAGTTATTCTGGCTAAGGGTTTATCTATCTTGTTGATTTTCTCAAAGAACCAGCTCCTGGTTGGTTTGATTATTTGAATAGTTCTTTTTGTTTCTACTTGGTTGATTTCAGCCCTGAGTTTGATTATTTCCTGCCATCTACTCCTCTTGGGTGAATTTGCTTCATTTCGTTCTAGAGCTTCAAGGTGTGCTGTCAGGCTGCTAGTGTATGCTCTCTCTAGTTTCTTTTTGGATGCACTCAGAGCTATGAGCTTTCCTCTTAGGAATGCCTTATGTCCCATAAGTTTGGGTATGTTGTGGCTTCATTTTCATTAAACTCTAGAAAGTCTTTAATTTCTTTCTTTATTTCATCCTTGACCAAGGAATCATTGAGTAGAGTGTTGTTCAGTTTCCATGTGAATGTTGGCTTTCTATTATTTATGTTGTTATTGAAGATCAGCCTTAGTCCATGGTGGTCAGATAGGATGCATGGGATAATTTCCATATTTTTGTATCTGTGGAGGCCTGTTTTGTGACCGATTATATGGTCAATTTTGGAAGAGGTACCATGTGGAGCTGAGAAGGTATATCCTTTTGTTTTAGGATAAAATGTTCTTTAGATATCTATTAAATCTATTTGTTTCATGACTTTTGTTAGTGTCCATGTGTCTCTGTTTAGTTTCTGTTTCTAGGATCTGTCCATTGGTGAGAGTGGGGTGTTGAAGTCTCCCACTATTATTTTGTGAGGTAAAATGTGTGCTTTGAGCTTTACTACAATTTCTTTAATGACTGTAGCTGCCCTTGTATTCAGAGCATAGATATTCAGAATTGAGAGTTCATCTTGGTTGATTTTTACGTTGATGAGTATGAAGTGCCCCTCCTTGTCTTTTTTTGATAACTTTGGATTCATGGAAAGATATTCTGTGAATTTCGTTTTATCATGGAATACTTTGATTTCTCCATCTATGGTAATTGAGAGTTTTGCTGGTTATAGTAGCCTGGGATGGTCTGTATAACATCTGTCCAGGATCTTCTGGCTTTCATAGTCTCTGGTGAGAAGTCTGGTGTAATTCTAATGGGTTGCCTTTATCTGTTACTTGACCTTTTTCCCTTACTGCTTTTAATATTCTGTCTTTATTTAATGGATTTGCTGTTCTGATTATTATGTGTCTGGAGGAATTTCTTTTCTGGTCCATTCTATTTGGAGTTCTGTAGGCTTCTTATATTTTCATAGCCATCTCTTTCTTTAGGTTTGGGAAGTTTTCTTCTATTATTTTGTTGGAGATATTTGCTGGCCTTTAAGTTGAAAATCTTCCTTCTCATCTATTCCTCTTTTCAGTAGTTTTGATCTTCTCATTGTGTCCTGGATTTCCTGGATTTTTTGAGTTAGGATCTTTTTGCATTTTGCATTTTCTTTGATTGTTGTGCCCATGTTCTCTATGGAATCCTCTGCACCTGAGATTCTCTCTTCCATCTCTTGTATTCTGTTGCTAATGCTCACATCGATGGTTCCTGATTTATTTCCTAGGGTTTCTATCTCCAAATTGTCTCACCTTGGCTTTTCTTGATTGTTTTTACTTCCCTTTTCAGGTCCTGGATGGTTTTGTTTAATTCCATTACCTATTTGGTTGTGTTTTCTGTAGTTCTTTAAGGGATTTTGTGTTTCCTCTTTAAGGACTTTTACCTTAAACACTGTTTAGCAGTGTTCTCCTGTATTTCTTTAAGTGAGTTATTAATGTCCTTCTTAATGTCCTCTACCAGCTCCATGAGATACGATTTTAAATCAGAGTCTTGCTTTTCGGAAGTGTTGGGGTATCCAGGACTGGCTGAGGTGGGAGTGCTGGGTTCTGATCAAGGTGAGTGATCTTGGTTTCTGTTATTAAGATTCTTACTTTTGCCTTTTGCCACCTGATAATCTCGGGAGTTGGTTGTTATAGTTGTCTCTGTTTGGAGCTTGTTCCTCCTGTGTTTCTGTTAGCCTCTGTCAGCAGTCCTGGGAGTCAAGCTCTCTCTTGAGTCTCAGTGGTCAGAGTACTCTCTGCAGGCAAGCTCTCCTCTTGTAGATAAGATGCACCTAGGTTTGGTGTTCAGACCTGCCTCTTGGGTAAAGATGAAGGCCCGATATAAGGCCTGTCCCAGAAGATGTGTTGCCTCTGCAGCCTGCACATTCACCTGCACAGACTGGTCTCTGAGGGACCCAGGACCCAAGTTGGCTCCCTCAGGAGCTCTGGCAGGAAAAGCCCTCCCAGGCGGGGAGGGTGCCCAGATGTCTAGATCCTGAAACTGGGCTTGTCCTAGAAGCTGTGTTGCTTCTGTGGTCTGCTCAGTCACCATTTTGCATATGGCAACTTAATAATTCCCAGGCATTTCTAGAAACACAGTGGGCTAATGCTGTCTTGAGTTAAGTTTTTCTTTTGTTACTCCCATAACTTTGTACCTAAATATTTCTCATGATCATCTCTATAAACACCAGGTGGCCCCAAAATCTTCTCTCCTTAATCACTTTAGGCAGAATTCAAAATACAGAATCCTGCAATTCTCATTTTCTAATTACTAAATTAAATATTCACCTAGGCACCACCATGATAAAACATTGCTGCTGGAAGTAAATAATGACTTAGTTGAATGTAAAGGAGCTAGTTACCTTGGGTTAGCTGAGTAGATCCAGTAGAATTACCTGTGTTGTTTAAAATGTACCTTTCTCCCTGCTGAGACAATGCAAAGGTTTTGGAATAAGATGAGGACAGGGAAATGATAAGCATTAGAGAGCCGCCACTCACTATTTCTGGTTTTGATGATGAAGAAGAGACCCAACTAGTCAGATAATCTGAGCAGGCGCTGGAGGTGGAGAACATCTGGAGAAGAATTCCAAGGTAGTGCACCTCAATTCTACATTGTGGCTGGAATTCTGCCAACACTCTTGTTTAACTTACAGAGGATTCACTCACAGAGACTCCTAGAAGGACTATAGCCCTGCAGATGTTTTGGTTTTGGCTTTGTTGGGAATGAAATACTGACTCTGATGTATAGACCTGTGGATGCTGGGTGGCTCTCATTAAATGAGCAAAGCACTGTCCTTTACTGTAAGAGCTATGTAGAGCCAGAGCTCTAGATACTATGGGAGGAAGTACTTCCTAGACTCCTCAGGGAAAGTAAACACAACTGAGATAGGGCTGGGAGCACAGCTCAGAGCACCTGAATGGCACACAGAGGATGCTAGATTTTGATCTCCAGCACTTCAGAAACAATCATACAAAAGAATTTTATTAATTGGTATGAGTGTCATGGTAAAGGAGTTAGATTTAAGCTTTACTTTTTTCCATTTTCTGTGTTGTTTAAGGGGAAGACCCACTACTAAATGGTTAGCCCTGAAAAGATATACACAAGTAACATTAAAGGAAATTTACATATATATACATATTTATGTATATATATAGATAAATATACATATGTGTATGCAATAATAATTAAAGGAGAGCCCATAGCTTGAAGGGAAATGAGAAGGTGTATGTGGGAGAAAGGGAGAGGAAGAAATGTAATTATGACCTCAAAAGTAGAAAAAGAAAAAAGAAAGAAAGCTATGCAAGCCATTGGAAGGAAAGACACCTGTGTGGTCTTTGCTTCAGCTGCTCCCCCCCCCCATGTTCCTGCCTTGACATGCTGAGTTCCCTCTGTGATGGGTCCAACCTGAGAGTTACAAGCTGAAATAAACCCTTCTCAACTCAACAACAACAACAACAAAAAATAAAGACTCATTACTCAAAGAGAAGCTTCTGGTCCTTCAGGCTGTGATTTCTCTTGCTCTGTTTTCTCAGATTTCTCTCACCCACATACTAACCAGCACTGACCATGCTTAGCTTCCAAGACTAGATCCAGCATTCTAGGTGGTACATCCAATACCTCTTTTTCTTTGATGATCACTGTTATATAAATAGACTCAGCAGGTGCATACTGGGGTGTGCTCTTAAAGGTAACCTACTCTCCCTCTCCTGACAACTTCAATTGCTAATTCTCCACAGCTAGGTATGTGATTCACGCCCAGCTCCCCTTTGCTTACTCCCACTTGATTTGGCTTGAGCTTTATTTAACAAGTCTTGTGCAAACAGTCACAATTGTGAGTTCAGATGCTCAGCTGATCTGTTATGTTTGGAAGACACTGCTTTCTCGTAATTGTCCAACGTCTGTCTCTTACACTCTTTCTACCTTCTCTCCACAATGACTATTATGCTTTGGGAGAAACTGATATGAAATAAATATCTCATTTAAGGTTGAACACTCTTTTATCTCTTCATACCCTGGCTAGTTGTAGGTCTCTGTGTTAATTACTGTCTATTGCAAATAAAAGCTTCTATGATGAGGGATGAGAGTTGCATTAATCTATCATTATAATGATGTCATTAGTGGTTGGCTTAATGAATGTCCATTTAGCAGAATTATACTAGTAGGTTAGGTTCTCATCTAGGAGATGTGACCTGTCTAGACACAGGTTATTGGTCAGATAATGGTACCAGATACAAAAATCTTGTGAAGTGAGACTTTGTTCTTTTTGTCTTTAAAAAAGATGGTTACAATGGCAAAACAGAAACTGAAAGTCAAAGCAAACAAAAGCCAGTAAGTAGTATAAAGTATGGTAGGAACAGATAGAGGGAAGCCTGGAAACAATGGTGGGCTAGACTGATGGGGGCAGATAGGCAGTTCTCTGAGGAGCTTCTGCACAGAAGGAGGTGGTCATAAAGCTGAGACACTCTAGGGAGCACGGGTGAGAGAAGCAAGAGAGCGGTGTGCAGAATACCTGAGAGGACATCAGGAGACTTACTAGGCTATGGTAACGTCTGCCACTTTGTGTAACTCCTTTGTAACTGGAATACGGGGTTTGGCCTTTTCCTGTGTGCAGAAGGCTGCAATGTGTTCAGTGTCACAACAGATTTTTGCCTGTCTCTTCTGCTTGTCTTTGCCTAGCTCCATGCCTCTTATCAATTCTGACCCTGAAGATTAATATGCACTTGGAATCTGATTAAAATGAACAGCCTTACAGGAAAATGCATTCAGCCAAGAGCTGCCACTTCATGGGTGGTGTGATGGGGCCATGTCCTGCTGACCTCTGCACACTACAGGAGTGTTTTTGATGACTGTGCATCAATGTGTAAACCTCAGCTTGCTGCATACACAGAGCACTGAAATCCTGAAATAGTGCAAACCACCCATCCATAGTCCTAACCGCGATGAAATATGACAGCAACTTCAGAGTGAGTCCTCTTCCCACAGGCAACTTGACCCTAAGCTGGAGCAAGGGGTTCTGTCCGCAGTCTGGGAATGGTCTGAAGGCCAGATTAAGCCATAAAATTGAACACCCCTGTCACAGGACACTAAGATAAGCTCTTGCAGCTTTCTATTCTACCTAAGGTATCACTGTTCTTGTTAAACAATAGGAGATTAAGCTCTTGTCAGGCGAGCTAATGAATTTTGGATTGATTTCTGTCTTCTGCAATGCTACTGATGTTTTTGACAGATATGATTTATGGGTCCTTCATTGAGTCTATTCATGAGAGGAGTTGTTTATTTGGGTTGATGGCAAGCTTCTAATGTTCCCAGTGAGAAATGCTTTGGGGCCAAAGGGATCGCTGGGGCAAAGGTTTCCCCGGGCTGTCTGGGGAAGGCATCTCATAAATTTGTAATCAAGAGCCCTGAGAACTGATGAGGGCAGGCTGGCTTGGAAATTGTTTTGGTGACATTTGACCAGTGGGATGCATCTGGAAAATATATGTCTGCTGCCGCTGCAGGTCCTTCAAGTGGAAGTTCTACTTTTGTTCCATTTTGTTTTCTTGTCCCTTCTTCTGAGATGACATAATCGATATCTGCAGAGGGAGGCAAGCACTTTAACCCCCACTTCCCATACCACTGTGCTATAAAATAATGGTATTTGGGTGTTTTTTTTAGCTCTTTTAAGTTATCAACAGCTCATTATCCTATGCATGTAGCTTGTAAGACAGGAACCATTTTAAAGTTTGCAAGTAGAATGAGTTCTATATTTCCATTTATTCCAAAGACAATAACCCACCCAGATCTTGTGACCCCAGGTTCCTAGTAGCACACACGCGGGCCTCTCGGGGGCAGGGGGGTGACTGCCCGTTGCTGAAGAATCTTTTTGCCTACTTGATCCTATATGGAAGAGAACAAGAGAGAGGCCCTTTCTTCCAATTTAGTAAATCTCTGCCCAGTTGTCTGGAATTCAAACTTCTCTAGGGATTGGCTGAAGACTCAGTTGAAAGTCTATTTATGTGTTTGTTTGTTTGTTTGTTTGTTTAGGCAAAGTCTCATTGTTCTGTCCAGATACACAACTGTATATCTGCCTCAGTCTCCCAAGTGCTAAGGTTGCAGATATGAACATCCATGCCTGGCTCTTCTTTGCTTTTACATAGATATTGTTTCTGATAATATATCTCAAATGGCTTCTTGTACATTAGATAACAACTTAGTGTTTGCTTCTTAGGCAGAGCAGCCTACATCCCAGGATGCAAAGATGGGAAAGGTGGCCATCATAGAGAGAAGTGAACAGGGTGGGGTCAGAGAGAATGTCAGGAGAGCCTTCAGGGAGACAAGAAAAATGTCTTAGATGTTCCAAACCCAAGAACTGTATAGCTTGCTCCTGCCTTAGGATAAAAATGTCCCTACTTCCACTGTACCCTGAGGCTCTTATTTAAGTAGTTGTCTCAAAAAACATTTCCACACCGTATTTCCCATTAGGGATACTTCACTGAATGCCTGGAACTTCAAAAATATATCCCACCTATAATAAAAGGGTTGGGACACAAGGCAATTTAGAAGAAACAAAACAAAACAGAATAAACAATTAGTTTTATGATTCAAGTCTTATGATAATATTTACTGTTGCATCTATCAGAATATGCATATTCCCCCAAAAGGACATGTTTTGATCTGGAACAATATGATGAGCATCTTATTTTGTTGACTGGGTTCACAGGGTACAGCAGCTTTCACAAGCTTAGAGAATTGGGCTTTCCAGGGATGGCAGGAGCTTTTCATGTCTTTGTCCTATATTTGAGGAGTTTTTTATTAGGATTATTTCCTAACGTTGTAAGAACTTACACATTTTTTTCTCCTAAATATGATATCCTCATTTTCTTTCTCCTGATTGTTTAGCATGATGCAGCGTTCACTTCTCTTTGTTGTAGCATTAAATCGACCTGACCTAAAGGCTGCAAACAGGTAATGCAGCATCAGGAAAACCTCAGAACAGCAGAACAGTGTAGGAACATCCCTGCTCCCAAACAAAAAGGAAGCAGCTAAAGTAAGTTGGGAGGATGTTTTTGTTAGAGCTAGCCCATGTATGGACTGGGTTTTTCTGGTTGTTTGAAATATTAATAAAATAATTGAAATAAAGGGGCACACAAATTAAAAATTAGCATAAAAACCTCAATGTAACAGGCAAAGCCATAGTACAGATACAAAGTCAAAAGTGACAGCAGATCACATGAGCAGTCAAGGGGGCCAGGATATTGTTTGGGACTTTCCTAATAGGATCTTAGGGGAAGGAGAAGTTTCTATGCTAAGTAGTATACCATTGCAGCTTTCTTCTTTGATTGACAGACTTGGTTAGTTCTGTAAGTCAATGTTCTCTTCACATGTCCTTCTCGGGATTGATCTTATTTCAATTACATGAAAGTTTAATCATGCATCAGACAGAACATGGTAAATAGTGAATTCTCCCTAAAAGTTCACTTAGAGGACACGATTAGTTTCATTACGCATGCACTCAAAACCAATCGAGGCTGCATCCTTCTGTACCGTGATACATTTCAAAACATTTAAATTTGGATTATTAGAATCTAGCCATTGTCTGCTCCAGGTCTGAAGTCTCAGTATGCAGAAGGAAAGGGGAACAAGTTCACAGGAAGCAGATATATGGAGGGCTAGGGAAAGAGCACTGACCTAGGGGTCACAGAGCTGGATTCACTTCCAGTTCTGTAGCCAAAGCTGTGCATTCCAGCCAAGCATCACCTACAAGATACAGCACCACCAGCCCAGCCTGTCTTTCATGTTCAGTAGGGAAAGGGGCAAAGCAAATAGCATCTACATGACTCTTTTGAGATGATATCTAGGAAGGTCAGACCTTACCAGATAGAGATGTGGGATGTTCTAAGGAGGGAGTTGAGAGGGGGCTTTGAGATTTTCTTTGTGTATCTGAGTCTTCTGAATTTTCCTGTAAGACAAGCATCCTTTCAGCAGGTCTGCCCAGAGGCATGCTGGATGGATACAGTCAGCTTTTTGTACTATCTTTCAGGAAAGAAGGCAGAAAACAAAATCAGTTTGTTTTCTCTAGCCCAGCATCTTTGATAACATACAAGAGGAAGAATGCAAAGGAAGGAAAATGTTAACTGGGGCAGAGTATGCTAAAGTGGGTCAAGGAAAAAATGAAGTAGTGCTTCTTCTTTCTTTATTTATTTTTTTGTATTCTCTTGAGAAAATGCTGTTAAAATTAGACTTGCCACAGATAACAAGTGTTATAAACAGCTTCTAGTTTTCTAAGAAAAAGGCTTAGCTATTAAGGAGTTTAATTCTTGTATACACAATAGCTAAGGACCTGGGCATGTACTGGACAAGAGCTATTTGGTTCAATTTTAGAGAGACTACTATTTATGTATACAGAGAAGATCCCTAGTGCAATTAACACAAGCAAATCTTTTTTAGAAGTTGCATTTTCTTATTTAAAACACTAATTTTACTGATTTGCTATGTGTGTATATGTATCTGTGTGAATATCTGCACATGCATGTATATATGTGTCTGTACAGACATCTATATCACACCCTTATTACTATTTTCCATCATTCTCTCTGTCTCTCTCTGTCTCTGTCTCTGTCTCTGTCTCTGTCTCTCTCTCTCTCTCTCTCTCTCTGTGTGTGTGTGTGTGTGTGTGTGTGTGTGTGTGTGTGTGTGTGTGTGTGTGTGTGTGTTTGGACATATATATGAAGGCCTGTGGGAATCTTGGGTGTTGTTCTTCAGGCTCTGTCTACCATTTTTTTAATTTTAATTTTAATTTTTTTTCAATAGTCTCTTTCATTGACCTGGAGCTTATTAAGCATGCTAGGCCACTGAGTCCCAGGATCCATCAATCTTTGTCTCCCCAGTGCTAGGATTACAATTCTACACCACTGCAACTGTCTGATTTTAATGCTGGGGATGGAGTGGGGGATGCAGCAGCTGGTTCTAGAGGTGAAGTTCATATCCTGATGTTTGCAAGACATTTCTCCTGCCCATCAGAGTCTCTAATGGGTACACAGTTCTTTTTGTTTAAATTAATTCATATTAAAGCTGTTAATGACATGCTGCCTTTCCCAAGAACATTTTCTTTGACTTGCATTCAAAAATTAGAAAGTAATTTATTTGCCTTATTATTTGCTTGCATTTCTGGGATTTACACTAACATATTGACAGTAACCTCAGGGGCTTTTTTGTTAAAGATGTTGATCATGTTGATCTTTCTGGTACTATAATATTAATACCTACATACCTTTTTCCACATACACTGAAATAAAGTTCTCCCTGCTTTTAATGGAGTTCAACAAGGACAATTCTGTAAAGTCTTGTGTTAGGCCTTGATCTACCAATTCTCTTTTTTTATCACCTCGAAAATTTCCTTTTACCCCTTCCAGGAATGTTGGTAGATGGACATCTGAGAAAAGAACTCGTGGACTCAATGAATACTTTTCAAATGGCAACAGGATACTGCTGTGGATGAGCCTGGTGCAGTTTGTATTTTGATGCTAATTCAGCTCTCCTGTGAAGGGTTGTGGACAAGGAGTCACTCAGGACTGGTTCACAAGAATCAATCCCCTAACCAATAAAGGAGCTGGTCAATGGGCCAGTCGGAGGGACTTCCAGGTTGAACAGAGGAAGAGAGGAAGCAGGAGAGAGTTAGGTCCTTTAGGACAGGGGGTAGCATGAGGACAAGATGTAATGACTAGTGTCTTGGTTTCAATGGTGGATCTGTCAGGATTTACCACCAGAGGATTTAGATTTAATATGGCTTAAAAGATTAGGATTTTAGTTGTTGTGCCCAATGATTGAGTGAACATTGTTTCTGAACTAAGTCTGTGTGGTGTTTTCCTTCACAGGGCAGCTCAACTGGGTTCAAGAGAGAAAGGTTCGGTGGCAACGTGTGGCTTTGCCAGATGTGCACCACAAAGGCCATGGGGGATTTGAAGCATGGATTGGCATGGCAGTGACCTGCCAGTGGGAACTTAGAGAGCTGGGTGGAGAGATTGTGGAGTTCTGAGACAGAGTCTTCATGAGATAAAAACAGGTCAGTCATTGCCTGCCGGTGCATGGCCAGCCAGGCCACCAGGCAGAGTTGTTGGGATCCTGCAGGTCATCTATAGTATTTCATGCAACAGAATACAGAAACAGTCAGGATAATGTAATTATCATCCATAGTATATTCTATAAAAGGAGACAGATGATCAGGAAATAGCAAACGGAGGAAAAGGTCTTCCACCAATTTGTATTTCTGGTCCATGTCCCAAGAAGTGAGCAAGGTGATGTTACCAGGATTTCCTCATAAGCTATAGGGCATGGCTGACACTTAAATTTTTCTGATGAAGTTTCAGAGAAGTAACTAGTGGAGCTGAGAGACCAGTGAAAGTAAAAAATTGAGATGAGACAGTTTATGGGACTAAGTACCAAGTTTCTAGATGAGTGAACAAAACCCAAGATATCTGCTTAGACTATCACAGTGATCTACTATCTATCTATCTATCTATCTATCTATCTATCTATCTATCTATCTATCTATCTATCATCTATCTATCTATCTATCTATCTATCTATCATCTATCTATCTATCTATCTATCTATCTATCTATCTATCTATCTATCTATCTATCTATACCTTGGATGGGGATAAGCTCTGTTTTTCTAAAGATGAGTATAACCAAGTAAGGCAAAAAGGATGGTTTCTCTGGAGGGATTTCTTCTGAGCTTATACAGTCATAAGTAGTAGAAGGATGGCCCTTACGATGGTTATCAACTTGGCATAGTCAAGATGAGAGATGGACTGTGGGCTGGTCTGTTAGCATTAACTTGATTGCCTTAGTTGAAATTGTGAGACCAACCTACTATAAGTGGCACTGTTCAGTGGACAAAGGGATACTGGATTGTGTAAGAGTGAAGTCTGCTGAGCACTAGCACACAGTGTGATACACTGCTCCTTGGTATTGACTGTGGATGTAATGTGACTAGATGCTTCAAATTCATGGCACCTTGACTTCACCTCAGTGGCAAACCTTAACCTCTTCCTTAAGTTGCTTTGGTCAGGGTATTTTATCACAGCAACAAGATAGGAAACTAAAACAGTCCCTGGAGAGTCCTTCAGTGACATTTCTTAAAGGTAAAGACATGACCCACTATGAATAAAATCAAGTGGTTTTAGCTTCTAGTAACAAAGAAATTATGTCAATTTTACACTTTAGCTTTTAAAAAATATTTTCTTTCCAGAGACATTTCTTTGTTTAAAAAAAAAGCTACGGGTATGAGTCATTTTGTTTTAGAACTGGGAGATAAAATTCACTTCTGCTATAATTAAGCAATAATTATTATTCTTTCCTCTGAGTGAGGGCTTGGGAAGATAAACAACTCCCAGATAAATAAGGCTTAGAGACTGTGGGCCAAGGCTTCTATTGATTCTCAATATATTTATCTCTCGCTCTTATTCCCCAATAAAAGAACTAATGATAGTAATTATTTTAAAAAACTACTCCTTTTTTTAATCATTTAAAATTGCTATTGTATATTCCACTCAAATAATGAAAGCTTTAATGATTCGTGTATACATTATAGGGAGGACAAATATAGATGAGAGACTAAGAAACCCTATTCACATTTTGGGGAAGATCTCTAAGGTGCAAAGGAAAATGAGCTGACCTTGACCTTAATATCTAGTAGGGTTGAAAAGGCTTGCCTAAAGCGTGGAGACCTGGATGGTTTATCGGATTATCTGAACATAAGTTTGACAGCAACTCACTTAATTCATAGGTGTTTTGTTACCACTTCACAATGGCTGTGATTCCTCGTACATACATGCCTCACCACGTTTATCTCACATGATCTAATGTTAATGCCAGACATACACTGCTTCAAAACATGTGTGCTTGTACCTTTGAGAGACTAGAAGCCCCCAGCAGAGGCATTATCAGATCCTGTCATTTTTACATATTACTGTGAAAAAAGTAATTCAACTCTGAAGTCCTTCTCTTTTTCTTTTATTTTTTTTATTGGATATTTTCTTTATTTACATTTATCCCCTTTTTCCAGTGCCCCCAAATCCCCCTCCCACATCCCCTCTCCCCCTGCTTCTATGGTGGTGTTGCCCCATCCACCCACTCACCCACCCACCCATCCACCCACCCACCCACTCCTGCCTCCTTGCCCTGACATTCCCCTACTCTGGGGTATTGAGCCATCCCAGGACCCAGGGCCTCCCTTCCCACTGATGTCCTACAAGGCCATCCTCTGCTACATATGCAGCTGGGTCTCTCCGTGTGTACTCTTTGGTAGGTGGCTTAGTCCTTGGGAGCTCTGGGGGGTCTGTTAGGTTGATATTGTTGTTCTTCCTTTGGGGTTGCAGACCCCTTCAGCTCCTTGGATCCTTTCTCTAGCTCCTCCCTTGGGGACCATGTGCTCAGTCCAATAGTTGACTGTGCCCTGTATTTGTCAGGCTCTGGCAGAACTTCTTAAGAGACAGCTATATCAGGCTCTTGTCAGCATGTACTTCTTGACATCCACAATAGTGTCTGTATATGGGATGGATCCTTAGGTGGGGCAGTCTCTGGATGGCCTTTCCTTCAGTCTCTGCTCCACTCTTTGTCTCCATATTCACTCCAGTGAGTATTTTGTTCCCCCTTTCTAAGAAGGACCAGAGCATCCACACATTGGTCTTCCTTCTTCTTGAGCTTCATGTGGTCTGTGAATTATATCTTGAGTATTCTGAGCTTTTGAGCTAATAGCTACTTATTAGTGAGTGCATACCATGTGTGTTCTTTTGTAATTGAGTTACCTCACTCAGGATGGTATTTTCTAATTCCATCCATTTGTCTAAGAATTTCATGAAGTCAATGTTTTTAATAGCTGATTAGTACTCCATTGTGTAAATGTACCACATTTTCTGTATCCATTCCTCTGTTGAGGAACATCTGGGTTCTTCCCAGCTTCTGGCTATTATAAATAAGGCTGTTATGAACATAGTGGAGGATGTGTCCTTGTTTTATATTGGGTCCATTCTTATCTTCACATAAAACCAGATACACTGAAACTAATAGAAGAGAAAGTGGGGAAGAGCCTTGAACACATGAACACATGGGCATAGGGGAAAATTTCCTGAACTGAAGTTCTTTTCTTACAAAATTTGGAATAACACATGTTTAAAGAGATTGGGGGGGGGGTATCACATACAGCCAGGAGTAGCTCTGGATTTTTGAAGATTATAAGCAGCATCTCCTAGCTCTAACACAAATGTGTAAAAGAGCTCTGTGAGAAGAAAATTAGAGCTGGCCCTATCTGCCTTCTTTCTGCCATGTGTAAAACATCAGAAAATCTACTGCCAGGTGTGAAGTGGTCCTCATCGGACACTTTGATCTGGGGTTTCTCAAGCTTTAGAATTGTGAGGGATGCTTCATTATTTAAATCACACAGTTTATTCCCTGCTAGAGCAGTCTGGTCTGGTAAAGGCAGATATCAAATCTACTGTACTTCTTAAAATGTGTAAGTCCTCATTTTCCCTGACCCACCCAAGCTTCTGAGCATCTGTTAGGTGTATTCCTCAATTCCTTATTCATAATCTAAGGTACCCCTTCCATACATCCTTAGAGAATTGGAGGCAACACAAAACAAAACAGAAACCAAAAATCCCCAGAAAACCTATAAAAAGTTAAACAACAACAACAAAATCTTAAAAAAAAAAATATATCTCAAGCAACGATAACCTAGCAACTCCCTGAATGTGTGAAGACAAATCTTTGCCTACAGTGAGAGGGAAGGGGAACCACCTCATTAGAGTTTCTGATGCTGTGAAGAGACAACATGACCAAGAACAACATTTAATTGGGGCTGGCCTATAGGTTCAGAGGTTCAGTTAATTACCATTAAGGCAGGAAGCATGCCAGCATTCAGGCAAGCATGGTGCTGGAGGAGGAGCTCAAAGTTCTACATCTTATTACAAATGAAATCAGAAGACTGGCCTCCTTCAGCAGCTAGGAGGAAGCTCTCTCAGAGCACTCCATCATCCCCCAGTGACATACTTCTGCCAACAACATCCTAATCGTGCCTCTCCCTGGACCAAGTATATTGAAACCACCACAAACCTATTTGATAATTTATTATAGTTGGCTTTATTAACTGAAAAGTTGACTATTTAAAAATATTTTTGATAAAATCTTCTGAATTTATACCTCAGGAGGAACTGACATATGTCAAAAATCATTTGAAAAATAATTACTGCTTTTTGACAGACGGACTCTTATGACAGACGGACTCTTATGACAGACGGACTCTTATCTGTAAAAGCTGCATACATAGCATATTTTAATTTAACATTTGTCATGAATAACAGGTTGTTTTTTTTTTTTTTTTAAGACAATTCACTTACAGGACAATAGGCAGCACAGTGTTTTCTATCAGACATTTAAAAAAAATCTGTTTGATACACCACATTGTTCGTTGTAAGCAGTTTTCTAGCCTGTGCACCCAGGCCATTCACTGAAAGTCAGATCATAGCCAAAGATATGTTACTGCCCCAAGGGAGCAAAAAACAGACATTGATTGACGAATTCTGGCCTTGAACTCTGGATTTCCCTACCACTACTTCCCAAGTTCTGGGATTACAAGTATGCTCCATCATGCTTTTTTTAAATGTTATTCTGGGATTGGACCCAGAGTTTTGTGCATGCTAGTCAAGTGTTTGACCAACTGATCTACATCCCATGCCCATTAGCATGACTAAACCCAGACCTGTCTGATGTGTGGTTCTTCTGGTCCTGAGCTTTCTATAGGCTTTAAAGGAACTTCTGGCCACCCAGATTAAATGGTTTCTGTATGTGCCTTCCCTATAGGCTCTCTCTTCATCTAAATCAAAGGAAGTAACACCCCAGCCCTGGGTATACTATCGTAAACCTCACAATTGCAGTTCTAACAGCTGAGATTTATTCAGCATTTTCTATGGGCCAAGGTGATGATTAAAGTCAACTTGGCAGTATCTAGAATCACCTAGGAGACAAGGCCACTGGGCATGTCTGTGAGAGGTTATCTAGATGTGACTGAGGAGTTATGTACCTTAACTATGAAGTGCATCATATACCATCTGGAGCCCTTGACTGAATGAAAAGGAGAATGTGAGTTGAACATGAATGTCTATTACTTTCTGCTTCTGAACTGTAGATGGAATATTTCCTGGAGTCTCATATTCTTGCCAGGGTGGGTCTTTTTCATCATGATGCAAGCCAAAATATATTTCCTATTCAGTTTGGTTAGGTATGTTATAGCAGAGAATAAAGTAACTAGCCAATGTACCTACCAGAATCCCTGTACTTAAGATAGAAACCCAGTCTGGTGATTCAGGCAGAAAGAGCAAATCATTATCAGGTAGTAAGCAGCAGCTACTTCTTCTCTGACACCTTCCGAGTTTTAAAGATGAAGATCACATAGCCTGAAAAACTCTTCAGTTGTGGAGAAACCTGGGGAGCTGACAATTGCCTCCTACTGGAGTTTTAAAAACACTATACTAAGGTGTGGATGGGGTCATGAGTCCACTTAGATGACTAATGTTGTGGTCAGGAAGTCCAAATAATGTTTAAGCTAGGTTAGATGAGGGATTTCTGTCACTGAGGCCAGTCAGCCGTGCTAGATGATATATTTTTCATTCTTACTCTAACCAATGACATATGCTGGGACAATCTAACTAACAGTCACTCATAATGAGATTTATACCAGGAGAATGGGTCTAACTTGTTCCTCTCCAAATCTATCAAAGAACACTCTCATCACAAATTCTGTTTAAATGAACTGTGAAAGTGAATACCTTCTTTTATTTGTTCTTGAACATTGTAGCTTCATAATCTAGATGACAGGATGAAGTTTAGAACTTTGAATATAATTCCTAGTCATGACTTCATCTCTCACTTCTTAACAGGTACCTGTCCTACCAAATGGAGGGACTTCTGTGGGCAAAAGCTACTGTTGCAAATTGGGTTTCAATTAAACCCTCACCTCACACTCTCTCTCCAGGGATCTTGGGTGTAATAATGTCTACCATAGTGACTTAAACCACCTCTCAAAATGCTTGGTCTAGGAATGGCCTTACACCAAGAATTCTAGTAGATATAACCTTTAAGTGAAATGTCTCCCCTGGCTTTTGGATGTGGCTAGATGTGGGTGTACATAGCAGGAGAGGCATCTCCAGTTTTTGTTTATACTCTTTTAGTTGTCATAGAAACCCAGGAACCTTCTAACAAAGAAGATGCCTAACAATTTCTTTCAAGTTCATTGGGGAAGACTTAACTGCAAACAAGTTGTTCTTGGGACCAAGGGCAGGGCATTTTCTTAGCTATTGTGCTTAATTTGCTCCACCCTTAGGAATTAGTTCTTCCAGTCTACATGGCTGCCCTGTCCTTGTTTGGACTTCCAAAGGTATCTTTTTCTTCCTCAGATAAATTCTAAGGTCTCTGGCAGTGATCTGACCTCTTAGGTCAGTTTCTTTGTCCTCAATAAATCATGACAATTTGAATGACCCATACAATTTGTAATTCCATTTTTGAAATTCTGTTTATGCAGTGTAAAGAAATGAAATTACTAGCATCATGAACCAGGAAAGGGTGACAGATGGAGGGTAGGCTTATAAATGGGAGAATAAAAGGAGAGTAACATGTGCAAGTGGCTGGCCTATTAATAAATATTTTAAAGAACATTTCTGACCTATGAAATATATAACTGTGGAATGTGACAATGCATCAGGCCACTTGAATGACAGTGAAGTGAAAGTTCTGGCAGCCTTGCTCATTGAGCTGAGGCTTTGCAGTAATTTGAATTTTCTTTGAATACCACACACTTCTCTCTAGTCTGCAGTTTTCTGTATTGTAAAATGAGGCCAATGATTCCCCTGAAAGTTTCCCGACACTATTGTTTTCTTAGAAAATGGAAACTATTTGTTTGAGACCCAGAAGCCTGTTTAATACCATGCACAATTAATAATGGTGCATAGTGTAATAACAGGAACGCACAATGGGCATTTGGTGGACTGCAAGGAGTTCTGTGGGCAGGGCTAGGCTTCTTATCCAACAAAATGGGCTTGTTTCTGAGGCCCAGCAATAATACAGAAGGTGATCAGGTGCTGTCAATGGAATAGTCCAAGGCCCATTGAGATGAAGGGCACAAGTGATAAGCAGAACCCAGATGATGGAATTAGAAGCCCAATCAGTGATCAGCAAAATTTCTTGGTATTTCTATTTCTGGGGATAAATGAATTCCAAGTTATGTGTCTGTAGATAATCAAGCTTGTGAAACAATCACCACCCGAGTTATATATGAGCATGCGAACATCTCATTTGCTCAAAACACACTGAACCGATTAGTTTTTCATATAGTTTCTTCAACTAGAAACATCCACACTTGCATTTAGAACTTCCCAGTTTTCCAAATACATAGCCATGATTGCATTTGAGTCCCCCCACACTGTGTCTTTAGGTGATTTATGCCCTAGTTTCATTTTATAGATTAAGAAACTTGGACCCAGAAACATCAGTGATTTGGCCAAAAGAGCATGAGAAGTATAGACCTAAGACTGGATTGGTATTCTAAATACAAACCTTATGTAGTCTTGTACCTAGTCCTGCATGACTACTCACAAAGGACAGCACTGCTGGATCAGAGCCAGCAGGGAATGGCCCTCTATGAGTTTTGGCAGTTGCTAGGTGTGAGGTTTGTTTGTATATTTTACTTTATGTTTGTCTTTCAGGGGAATGTCCTCTCTGCCAAAGTTAATGACTCCATGATAATCAGAGACAAGTTGAGTATGGGAGGTAAGGGTGTGTCTAATGTCCTTAAGAAGATGGTAAAAGCTGTAACCTTCCAGACAGCCCTTAAGACTATGGGCAAGAACTCTGAAAGCACAATTTCAAGAAGATATAAATTCTCAACTATACAAAAATAAAAGGAAATATGTAAGTTGCTTCCTAGACCTAAAAGAACAGAAAGTTATTAAGGAAGGAGATAAACAGAGCTAATTTAGGCCCAGGCATAGCAGGATGGTGATCCCAGAGCCAGACCCCACACAGCTAGTTTATTGTCTGCTTACAAAGGCAAGCAGATTGCTGAATTCATTTGCAATGTTAAAAAAAAAAAATGAACTGCTGTCCTTTTCTAAGAATTTAAGAGCTAAGGCCATAAAATGCTGATTCATGGTATAATCAAAAAGGAATCTGGAGTAAATAATTGAATTGATATTAAATAAGAGACTGGGCTTTGGTCTGCAAGAGCTAGCAACCCAGAGAGAACTGCTTGGAGAGCACACATAGCTCTTGTAGAGTTTTTTTTTTTTTTTTTTCAGAATTTCTGACTTTGGTTAGAAAAGCCAAGAATTTTTTTTATAGCTCCTTTTCTGACTTTGGTCTGGCAAACTCAGAGAGCTTTTAAATTTTTTCTAGCAAGAGAGAACTCTCTCAAGCAGAGAAAGTTGTCTTGATATAGAGCTGCCTCCAGTAGTAAGCTATCTCAAGCAGAATATCTTGTCTGTTCTTTGTTTTTGAGTCAGAGACTTACCTTGAACTTCTGATCCTCCTGCCTCTACCTCCAGAGTTCTAGGATTAAAAGTATGTGCCACTATGCCCAGTTTTTGTGGTACTGGAGATCAAGCACAGGGCTTCAAGCATTCTAGGCAACTCACCTAGCAGCTGAGCCATATTCCTAGCTCCTTTTTTGCTGCTTTTGTACCAAGAGTCAGTTTTTCATTATTGTTAAAGAAAAGATTGTTTACATTTCACATTTGTGGACTACATGGTCTCTTTCTGAGACAGGCTAGGCTGACTCCATGACAGTCTTCAAATTGGCAGTTCAGGAGACTAGGCTTAAATCTCTGTTTCTAAGAACTGAGCAAGTCCAGGCAAGTCCAGGCCCCACCACCCGGCCTAAGGCAAGGACAATGGGTCAGTAACCCTTTCCAGACTTCCTCAGCAACAGTTTCCAGACTTCCCTAGAAATAGTTTTCAGCCTTTCAACTCCCCAGCAACGGTTTTGGAAGGTACCTAGAGATAGAGCAAATGATTAAGATAGAGGTCACCTACCCCTCCCCAGAATTCCCCCAATGTGCTTTAAATCATGCCTAGGAGCTCACTTGGGTACCTCTATCTTGTAAGATGGTAGACCTCAGCATGCTGGACTTCTGCAGATTAAAACGCTCTTTGCTTTTTGCATACTATTTGAGTCACAAGTATCATTCTTTGGTGAATCATGGACTCTTACATTTCCTGACTCACCTCTTTGGTTGTAGTGTGACAGCAGACATAGACAATATAAAAATGCTATGAGAGTAAAGGGCGTCTTCCTTTACAAAGACAGAGGAAAGTTGCTTTGGGCCCAGTGATTGTTGTTGCCTATTCTTTCTCTAGAACATTCCACAGATTTGTTTCTTTAGTAAATAGTGGAGAATTCCAAACTCAGCACATTTTAGTTATCTCATTTCAATTGGTAGTGAAGAAAGGCATGCAAGCAAAATGGTCAGTGATGTGGAATTTGCAATATAATAATCAATGTGGAAGGATGTAAATTATAATCTTTCTGAAATTTCCATTGCAAATTTCATACATGTTTCTATACATAGACATACCAGGAAATACTTTCCTCTCCTTTTAAAATATAGTTAAGTTCCTATATTAATCCATTGATGGCAAGTAAATGTTTTCATTAGTTTAATGAATAAAATTTATTTAGTGCCCATCTTTTATGGCATGTCATGCCTGAACTCTTTAACTGAAGACTGTGCATCTAGTTACTTATTTATAAACTTCATAAGAGATTATTGATCGAATCTTGGAACCTGTGGTTTACAGTCTCTTTTATATTTTCACAAGTTTCTGGTTGAAAGTTTTCTACTTTGTCTACTCTTGATCTTACTACTACCCTGACTAAAGATAGCGGAGAAAATAAAATCATCAGTTATTTTTTCACTATTAGTTGTACTAACTGAATTTATATAAGAATATACACAACACCTGTTTTAGCCATTCAAAATAATCACTGTTGTGTATGTATAAGTGTCACATTTATTTTTTTATAGCAGAGGACATTAGTGAACGAGCCTGTTCATTCTCTCCAGAGTTTTCTACAAGAAACAGAGTTATCTGTTCCTCACTGAGATGCATTAGCAACATTCTTTACAGGTACCCTAGCAACAGTCACCACAGTCCAATAATGGCTGATTGTCCTCTGCAGTGGATGATGCTATGCTAGCATATTCACAGACAGTCTCAAGGCCCTTGCCTTTAATGCAAACCATCCATCATGATTCAATTATATTCCTCAATTAAAAATATGCTAAGATGATCTGGAAGTAATCACATGCTTTAGGAAAGTGTGTGTGTGTGTGTGTGTGTGTGTGTGTGTGTAAGAGTGTGTGAGTGTGGGTGAGGGTGTGTGGGTGACTGCAAAGGAATGTTTCAATTATTACTTTCTGCCGAAGAGCTTTGAGCCCAGGCTATTTATCTTCTGCTTAGCTCCATCCTTTCACTTGGCTAAGAGCCTGCCTGGGGCTGGGAGAGCCAAGAGAGAGTAGGGTGCAAATGAGGCTGGGAATGATTGAGTAAGGCACTCCTCTTGCTACCCCCACATATTTATGAAATGGTACCTGGCACATTAGACAACATATTTAATCAGAATGACTTGAAATCCTTTCTGAAATACTGCATTCCTCTTTCTCGTGTTCAGGATAGCTAAGTGACTTGCCCAAAGTCAGCAAGATGACAAAGAGGTGGAAATGGACCTTAGAGAGGCCTAGATTTCCAAGTGACTTCATGTAAATGGCTTCATAACAGACATAGCGATGGCCTAGAGTCCCAGGACTGACTGGCCTTAGGCCCAGGTGTGTATAGTAAGATAGTTGCTGTCACTATCAGCTTTAGGAGTTGGGTCTAGCTATGCACAGCAGTATAGTTGTTGACACCCTGTGGGAGACAAGGATTTGCTGTTTGCAGTAGGTCAGGTGCTGATACTCAACAGACATTGACTTGGCTCATTTTTTAAAGATAAGCAGAACTGGATTTTCTTGGCTTGAAGTAGCAATAGATACCTGTCATAGTTTCAGAAATGTCAAGCTCTTCGCTTTCGCAATGATGGTAATTTGGGCAGACCTCTATTGAAATTTAATTTTGTTCTGTGTTTGAAAGGAAAAATTTCAAATCAATGACAGTTTTAATTAAGGAAGGAAGAAAGCCATTTGTTTTGAACTTTGGCATCACCTCTTCAGAAGCAAGTGAGTGCTTTCAGAGAAGAAGTCCCAAGGGGAGATACTTGGTATTCTATCGATCACACACTTTTACCCATTGGGCACATTTTTTATTGGATCTGTATGGTATTCAAAGCAAGGGCTAGCTGCTTCTGGAATGCAGAAACGAATAAATGCAAACCCTTTCCCTCTTACAGCCTATAAGCAAGGATCACACACTTCTCAGCAGAAACCAAGGCAGTATTACATGAGAGCAAAGTAAGTCGAAAGGTGAGGATAGAGACAATGCCCTTATGAAGACAGTACAAAACTGTGGAATCAGGAAGCATGGATTTGAACACTGAATTTATCACTCACATAGATATTCTACACTTCAGCTTTGTCAGACTCTGGAGTCAGGAAGCATGGATTTGAATGCTGAATTTATCACTCTCATAGTTATTCAGCAAAGAAATGGGCACATTCGGTCATTTGATGTGCACATATTCATCTAAAAACTATGTGTAAACAGGCACTAGGATCTGTGAATTAGGAATAATCTAGAAGGGGTAGCCTTTGAGTGAATCTTGGAATATAAGATAAATAACAGTCAAAGTGAGCAATAAGGAAGAACAGATAAACACCATCAGAAAAAGTCAGAGGGCTGGCAATACATAGAGACAGGGAGTGAGCACAGCGAATACACAGGGATCATGGCAGATGCAGTGGGAGCATGGCGGATGCAGTGTTCATATAGAAGAGCTCTTGAGGCTGATGCAGGAGGGTAGGTGGTCTCTGTCAGCAACTCAGCAGTCAGTGTACAAACTCACCTGGCCAGGATGGCTAGAGCATTTGAAGTGGATCGCCTTTTAGTTCTTTCTAAATAATCCACGATTCATGTCCAAAATGCAGGTTTCCCTCAAATACAAAATGAGCAAGATGCCCAGACATTTTATTACATGTAGTATGTGACTATGAAGTTATAAAATGAATTCTCCATGTTAACTTTAAACCCATCCATGGGCAACTTTCAAGTCACATTCATAAGAAGCCATTAATTAGCCTATATATTGACTTTCTTATTTAATATTTCATTTCCTAGGCTTTATCTCATATTTTCTTACCCCTGTAAATAAAACACCTTGAGGACTTTGGCTTAAAATACCCTTGCTTCATCTCTGTCATAGGTATAGGGAGAAAATAAGTATGTGTACTTGGAAGTGACTCCTGATGAGAAGTATTTTAACAGAATATTTTAAAAAGTTCTAGTATATTAAAACTAACTACCCAGCCAGGTAGTGGTGGTGGTCGTGGTGGTGATACACGTCTTTAATCCCAGCACTGGGGAGGCAGAAGCAGATGGTTCTCTGTGTTTGAGAACAGCCTGGTCTACAGAGTCAATTTCAGGTTAGCCAGAGCAACACAGAGAAACCCTGTCTTGGAAAAAATTACCTATTATGATGTTAAAAATCTAAGTACTGCCATGCTTTATGCTGGAAATACAGATGAGGACAATTGCTTCAGAGAATAAACATGATTGCAATTCTATTCCTAGCTACCCTGCCCAAGAGAACAGGCTCTTATAAAGACCTGAAAAAAATATGGTCTCTATGTGTGTGTGTGTGTGTGTGTGTGTGTGTGTGTGTGTGTGTGTGTATGTATATGTATATGTATATGTATATGTATGTGTATGTGTATGTGTATGTGTATGTGTATGTGTATGTGTATGTGTATATGTATATGTATATTCATAAGAGCACTGTCTGGAAGAGTCCAAATTAGAAACGTGTCCATCAACTTGTGAATGCATAAACCAAATATGACATATATACATAGAAGCATATATATATATTGGTTTTTCGAGACAGGGTTTCTCTGTATAGCCCTGCTGTCCTGGAACTCACTCTGTAGACCAGGCTGGCCTTGAACTCAGAAATCCGCCTGCCTCTGCCTCCTGAGTGCCAGGATTAAAGGCGTGGTCTGCCACGCCCGGCTTAGAAGCATATTTTTTAGCAGTTTAAATGAACAATGATTCAGAGTACAAGGTAGATATATCTAAGTGAAAGAAACCAAACAGCAAAGATACATACATGGTTGTATACACATGGCATTACAGGAAAAGACACATCTATATAGCAAAGAAGTCAGTTTGAGGCTGCTCATTAATACTGAATGAATGGGAGTTAGTTCCAGATACAAGATTTCATTTGAACAATCCTATTTAGGTTGGATGATAGACACACTGCTCCATATTTATTAGAAAACAAATTTTCTCATATATAATCTGTATTTCAATAAAACTGATAGAAAATGTCTGGAAATACAAGACATGCTTGAGGCAAAATATAAGTAAGCATTAAACTTGAGCAGTACTTGTGAGTGAATACCATAACTTAATATTAAAGCTAATAGAAAGGATGAGTGTCACCTTTGATTGTGTTTGATGAAATTCTTTATGGAAAAAGGTTTCCCAAGTGACTATAAAAGAGCCTGCATTTGAGTTGGGTGATGAGAGATTGGGAATTTATTTAAGACATTTTAATAACCTGATCTAAACTAAACTGCCTACAGACATATCTATTTTCTGATGTTCACCTTAGTTTTTATTACAGTTTCAAATTCACTGCTAAATATTGCTGGATATTTCTCACCCTAACTCAGAATTTTTCCTTCTGAAAAAATCTCTCCATGAAAAGGATGATTTCCCAAAGCAGAGAACATGGAGCATCGATCAACTTGTACCAAATAAGATCAGACTTTAGATGCTTGACTGTTGGGACAGAGCCAGCAATGCTAACATGAAACCAGTTGTGGATGGTAAGCCTTTCACAGGACTAAAGGCTGGTTAATTAATTAGAGTTCAGTCAAGATGCTCCTAGACCCTGGGTAGTGGAGTGAGCAGCTGATGTAGATCATTTGTCCAAAATGAGTTGGTGGTTCAGGCATATTCTGCAAATCAGCTCTTTCAGCAATGGGAACACTGGTTTAATAAGGGAAAGCTACATGTCAATTCAAACATAATCCTTAGGGTTGGGGAGGAATGTTTTAAAGTACTTGTGTAGTATGAATAAAGTCCTATGTTCAGTCCCCCTAGCACCACATGAAAACCAAGCTTGGAGGCAGAGGCATGTGGATCAGAAGTTTAAGGTTATCACCGGTTATATAGCAACTTTGAGGACTTTCTGAGCTATATGAGTCCATGCTTTACAAACAACAACAACAACAACAACAACAACAACAACGAGCATTGCCTTCTAATTTTTATCAACCATATTAAAATTTACTCTTTTGAGCTGACTTTAAACACTTTTTTCTTTTTCTTTGTAGTTTTTTTTTTTGTTGTTGTTGTGGTTTTTAAGTTTTTCTGTAGTTCTTTCTGGTACTAACCTGAAGGAGGAATGACACTTTTGAGAAACACTAACTTTACCACTCTTTGGAGCAAAGCAACTCTTTTCTCCATGATTTTTTTTGTTGTTGCTATCATTGTTTTGGGAAGTAGAAAGACAAATAAAATTCTGTTAGGAATACAGATCCAAATTCTCTCTTCTCTCTCTCCCTGTTTCTCTGTCCCTCTTTCTAGTAGCAAGCCTCTTTGTTGCTGATAAATGTATCCACTTAAGACTTTAATACCACACCCATAATATTGTGTTTCTTGCCATTATTGGGGAAAATGCTCTGTGACTGTGACCAGCAGCATGACGACCTGTGACACATCTGTCATCAACTCTATAACCTCAGCTCCTGGGAGCTGGTGACCAAGTAAACTGCGACTCTGAAGTCAGCATCAATGACTGCAGTACAGAAGCCCAAAGTCAGGATGGAGTTTATCTTCCTTTTCAATATGAAATGGTGGGTTTGATACTCTCCTATTTTGAAGGCAATTGAGGTTCACGGAACAAGAGGGCTGTTAATGGCACACAAATCACACTGATGTTGCAGGGGATGGCTTCTACAACTTTATCTGGAACTCATAAAGTCCTAGAAGCCTTGGGCATCATAAGATCAAAAGGTGAGGAGATACACATTAACCTCTTTCAGACTGAAGGTAGGAAATGCTTCCAGAACAACAGGAGCATAAAACAGCTTCCATGTATACACTCCATCACAGTCAGACCAGAATTTGAGATTGACTGAAATAGCCTACTGCAGAGTCTGCTCTGTTTCAAATGTACTACAGGGGCAGTTACTGCTGTCTCCTGTTAACATTTCAAAGCCAAGAAATTAGGGTCAGCTTGTTAAACTAAACCATCAATTAGAAGCACCAGTCTCACGACCCTGTTAGCCCCAAACAGAATTTAAATCTTGAAACACTCAAGGACAGCCCATTAATTTAGTTTTAGAGAATTCGACAGTTTAGAGTCATATTGAGAGACGTGTCATTTTTTTTTGCCCCACCCTGAGACTTGTCATTTTTAAGCATGTTGCTCAAAAGGTGTGCTGAAGCCAACGTCAAATCACTTCCATTGTATAACATGAAAAACTGTTTTGTTTCATGAGGCATGTGAACCTCAAATAGAGAAACAGTCTCCAGAGAAATTATAACTGCAATAGCATCAATCACGAGGACCTTACCTTAGGGTTGCAAGTATCTCGATGGCCCACAGATTGCCATGAAGGACAGGTGAAAGACGGTTCTCAAAGAGCAGCTGAGGGAAGGGAAAATGGGTAACCACTGAAATGAAGTGTGTGGGAATGGAGAGCGGTTTGATGACCAAGACCAAGAAATTGTTCTAGAAAAGACAGTACTCTGTTAAGTTTCAAGACTTTCCCTCAAAGTCAGGGCTAGCAGCTGGAAGATAGTAAGGAAGACACCCAGTGTCAACATCTGGCTTATATTGCTCATTTGATTGATTTACTTGAATCACATACTTTCAAAATGATTTATTTGCCTCATTTTATGCCTATTACTGATACTACAAGAAGTTGATTAATTTTCCTGTCTTTTTATGTTTTGCAGTTTTTCAATAATTTTTATTTTTGGTTTTCAATACATTTCAACTGCAGTTCCTTCTCCTTCCACACTTCCCCCCCAACCCCCAACCACACACACAAAATCTCCACTAGATCTACTCCTCCGGTGTTTTCCTTCAGAAATGAGCAGGCCTCTCAGGGATATCAAATCAATATGTCAAAATAAGATACCATCAAACTAGGCACAAAATCTTACACCTAGCCTGGGGAGGCAACCCAGTAGGAGGAGAAGGGTCCTAATATCAGACAAAAGAGTCAGAGACACCCCAACTTCCACTGTTCGGAGTCCAACAAAGACACCAAGCTAACAACCATAAATGTATACAAAATACCTAGTACAGCGCCATGCAGGTCCCATGATTGCCACTTCAGCCTCTATGACCTCTACTTAATTGATTTGGTGTCTTTGACCCCTCTGGCTCCTATAATCCTCCCTCTTCTCTTCTGAGGTGTTTCCCAAACTCCACCTAATGTTTGGCTATGGATTTTTATATTTTCTCCCATTGACTGCCTGAGGAAGAGTCTCTGTTAAGGATTGGGGTAGGCACCAATCTCTGAGTATAGCAGAATATCATTAGGAATCATTTTATTAATTTTTTTTCTATGCTAGGTTTGAGGTCTATCTAGCCTTTGGTTCATACCTATCCAGATAGTATGGTTCTCTCCTGTGACCTGTTCCTTAAATTAAACCAGTCACTGGTTGGCCACTCCCACAAGTTCTTTGACTCCAGTGCTCATCCCATCTTGCAGGTGGGATAGATTGTAGATCAAAGATTTTGTGCCTTGCTTGGTGTCCGAGTCCCACCGTTGGAAGCCTTATCTGGTTAAGGAGGATGGCCTGTTCAGGCTCCAAATCCTCTATTACCTCCAAGTCCTCATTAGGGTCACCCTCCTAGAATCTTGGGAGTTTCTGTTGCACTAGATTTTTACAACATGCCCTCTCCAATGGCCTTCAATTCCCATTGTTTCTCTCCATACTCTCTCCCTCCACCATATCCGACAACCTGATCTCTCTTGTTTCCACTATCACCCACTCCCCAGTCTACTCACAAAACCTCATATTTCTGTTTCCCAAGGAGATACATGCAACCCCCCACCCTCCCGCTCTTTAATATAAGACAACGACTCCTGTCTCTGGCATCCTTCTTTCTGTGCACTGTCCCATACAGTCACTGACTATAGTGCACACACTCCCTCATGTGCTTTTCCTTAAGTGAACACTATAAGAGTAGTTTTCCATTCAGTGCCAACTGTGTAAGTCACTGAAACAAATTGTTGGCTCTGCTATAGAAGATGATGGCATGATAGAAAGAAGTGTGGTACATGTCACAGCAATCAGTGAAAAGAACTTCCTTGTGGCAGGTGCCTTATCCTGTTCTGTGGCAAGGACCAGGTTATCTTGAGAAATCTTGTCTACAAGATTGACGACTCAATTGTGCCTCTTGTGGACTGCATGACCTCAAGCAGATTTACCTGTCTTACAGGAACCTGGATTTGCCATCTGCAATTATTTTTATGTTTTCTTTTTACACTGACTGCTTGGAAATCTAGAGGTTATTATTTTTTCCCAGAGAATCTATGTACTGGGAAAGATTAATAGCTAATCCTATCTGTCGAAGGAACATGCGACATTTGGCACCTCATTCACATCCCAAGTGAGCCCTTCTCTTGTTTTTTACATTGAGTCTTTGTTGACTAGCAAAGAAAAGAGGAGAGTCCCTGGACAGCCTGACACTAATAACTGGTGGCTGCTGTTCTCCTGTTCATTTCCTGTTTTCCACATCTTCATCCTCAGATTCGAGGGGGAAAACTGTCCCTGGGGCCTATTTAACTGAAGCTGTAGGAAACAGAAAGTATAGAGCTATCTCTAGAGATGCTTCATAGGCAGTAAGAGGAACACAGAGGTCCTGGGATGGCCTTCAGCTTGAACCATCACTTATATACACTCCAGCCTTATCAAAACCTAGCAGTTTCCTCTTTCAGACTTAGCATTCTTTATGGCATGCCTCTTATGTATTCATTTAGCTGGAATGAAAACAACTCCCAACATAATGGATTCCTATGTCTAAACACCAAAGCCAAAATCCTGGATCCCTAGGCAACCAGAATGAGAATTTCTCCAGGTCCCTTCCCCTCCATATCTTCTGAGGTTTCCTCTTGAGATACTTATATAACAGAAAAATAACAGGAGCCAAGGTTCCAGCGAGAAATTTGACACGTGGTTACCGAATCTAAAAACTTCAAGAAAAGACAGGAGCCGCAAAAAGCAATCAGCAGCCCTGTTCTCTTCAACCTGTCCATGTATATGCATAAGACACAGCCTAATTCCATGTCAGAATTTGTAGGCGATTTGGTGAAAGGAACTGAATGATTTGCAGAGAATGTCAACCAGACAGACCTCTTGCTCTCTTGCAAAGGCCGGAAAAAGTTGGAAATTTCCATTCACTTGGGCTCTGTGGCCAGCAGATGGAGCTGTCTCTCAGTTGTTCACCAAGACGTCAGGCCTGAGGCCATCTGAGCAGGGCCTGTGTATCAGAAGGCTGTGAAATCAGCATAAATCTGAAAACGGTGGCGGATCAGCTCTTATTTATTTATTTTTACTTACAGTTGATGAATTCCGTGGCTGGGAGCCGAACATCTCTTTGTGCTGGGGATCGGAGCAGGCCCAGCACACAAAGCCCCAGAGCTGGGGAGCTGAGCTTATTTTAAAAATGATATTTCTCTTGAACTGCCTTAAGGAAGTCTGGGAGTTGTCAGGGGCCAGGGACACCTGGCAGTGGCTCTGTTTATAATCTTTTCTTTGTTTTAGAAAGGGACCCTTCTTCAGGGGTAGAGGGTTTCTCCCATGGAAGAACTTGGGAACACAAACTAGGCTCTAAAGATGGAGGATGAGAATGGGAGGAAGAGGGAGGGATCACAGGCCTTTTCTCCCATGTGTTCATCTCAGTTTGGTCTTAGTATGTGAACTGAGATTAGAAGTACATCCACTTGTCTTTCCCAGAGGCAACTGCTGTACTGCTCACCTGGACTCTCAGGAAAGAAGCAGATCTATTTTGGACAAAAGGATGAGAAAATCACAGCCTTAAAAATACTGTTCCTTATTTGTGCCCTTTAAAGGAAATAAGAGTACCTGGGATTGAGACAGTTGGTGTTTGATTCTGAGGTGCCACTACATCACTGTGTGATACTGAACTTGATCTCTCACTTGTATCGTGTATCCTTTGATACACACACACACACACACACACACACACACACACACACACACACACTGTAGTTAAGCTGTATTCCTCTGAACAAGCCACCTTGCATGTAAAAGACTCTGTTGAGATGTCCCAGGCTCTGTGACCCAGTGAAATCAGAACCTCTAGGGTGTATCTTTAGCATGCGTGCTTTATAAGCTCTCCAAGGAGATTTTAATGTCTAAACAGGCTTGATCATTGTCTTTCCAATCAGGAGTGCTCAGAGTGCTTTCAAATCAGGGAAGGGCACAGCATCATCATCATCATCATCATCATCAGCAGCAGCAGCAGCAGCAGCAGCACTGTCAAGTCTGACAGCCAATTAGTAATGACACTTATCAGTCACCACAGGAGAAGTAGAAAGCTTGGGGAATGGGGAGGGCAAGCAACCTCTGGGAGCATGTACGCAATAAGGATGCTGGGATGCATGCTTCAGGGTTCAGGCCTGAAGGTGAGTCTTACATTTGAAGAATGAGGCTTCCTTATGGCTATTCCTGCTAAGTGGATCCAGTGGTTCCCATGATGGTAATGGGCTGTGAACACAGATGTTGCCCTACTTCCTGACCTAAGCTTTTAATGCCCATGCAGGACACTTCTCTTTCCTCTGCCAGATAGACCTTGAGATGCTAATTCAAAAGGAAGCTGGCAGCAAGATTGTAAGATAGTTTGGGTTGCTACATGGGCATCTTATAATAAAGGAGAAGAAAAAACGCCTTTTTCTACATGACTGAAATTTTGTCATTTATGATTGTTTATAATCTAGCACAGTACTTAGTGTACATACTGCGGCTCTAACCAGTGATATTTCCACTGAGAGGAGAAGGCACTAAAGGAAGGAGGCACAGTCTAGGCATAGTTAATGGAAATTGGGGGCTGGAAAAAAAAACTATGATATACGTTAGTATGGAGCTGAGGCACCTGGAAACAGAGGTGGTCAAGACATGAGGAAGAGGCAGAACCCAAATCTTTGAACTTTCCCTGTCACCCCTACACCCAGTAACTAAACCAAAGCTTTATTCATTTCACAGTTCCAATGAGAGGATATACTTGAGCCTGTCACACCAGGGTGCTTTGCAAAACTCTTCTGTATTTTGTGGGATGCACATGCTAAAAGTGAGAAGGATATTTAAAACCAAACCAAACCAAACTAAACAATCAGCTTTACTTCCTGAGGTAGCCAGGAACCTGTACTCTGTATCTTATGGTAAAAACGTTGTGGTCTGGATTGTGTCTTTATCTGTTCTTCCTGTATCTCTAACTTGTCATGGTAACACTAAGCTTTGGGTCTAGTTCCTTATGACAGTGAGATCCCCAGCGTGGGAAGGCTTCTTACCTCTTGCTCTGTGCCAAGCCAACTGCTGCCTCTTTGTGACAGACCCAGAACACATCCTTTCTCTGATGGACTGTCTCCAGGGATGCTCTCTGGTTTTCCTTTCTGTATTTCCAGTCATCCCGCATTAGCGAGGCTTCACCAGTCTGCTTTCCCCTAATTTCCACTTCATATTCACTAACAGAAGCTGCCCCAGACTTCTGCTTCATCATTTTTGGCCATCAATCTTTCATGGTTATTGCTGTCTCCAACTACATTACTGTCCTGGCAGCAACTATGACTTCCATCGTGGATACTGTCATCAGAGTTAATCTTTGATGAAATTCGTCTGTACAGTAAGAGCCTGAGTTGGTCACAGACTGAGGCATCATACACTTGACCTACCTGTGCTGTCTCTGTCTTTTAACTCCTCAGAACTTCTTTCTCCTGTCTTTCTTCTTTTCTTGTGTACATGTGTGTGCATGCATACGAATGTGAGTGTGTGGTTGAGTGTGTGTGTTTGTGTGAGTGTGTGCATCTGAAAGCCATAGGTTAACCTCAGTTATTATTCTCCAACAGCTGTCCACCTTGAGTTTTTTAGACAGAGGTGCTGGGACCTGGGCTCACCAATTAAGCTTGGTTATCTTGCCAGGGAACACTACAGGTCCACTGTCCCTACCTCCCCAGTCTGGGATTACAAGCCTGTATTCCCACACGTGACATTTTTTCTTTTCTAATCTCGACATTTCTCCCTTCCTGTCTTTCCCTTCAAACCCTCCTATCTTACTCCCCCAATCTCATCTGTTCTCTTTTAATTTCATGGCCTCATGGATATTTACATGAGTTCTGGGGACAAAGCTCCGGTCCTTCTGCTTTTTAATGGCCCTTCACTAAGCCATTTCTCCAGCCCCACCTTTCCATTTAGCAGTGAACTAGAATTACCAGCTTGACTAAAGATTCTTCTTCTGGTGTTTTTTTTTTTTTTTTTGTTTTGTTTTGTTTTTGTTCATTCCTACTTTTGTGTGTGCCCTCTGAATTGCTCTGTTCTCTTCCTGCTTCTGTGAAATAAAATCTCAGTAATGTGGTCTGCAAACAGTGACTTTTCTGTGTCTTAGCTCAGGCTTAAAGCAGGCAAGCTCAACAAATCTGCTACTATGTTCTCATATGAGTTTCCCCTCTGGTGTTGAACATATCCCGAGTTGATCTGACTGGGTCATTAAGATAGATGGAATAACCATATTGACTGTTGCGTGAGCTGGTTATTTCAGTCATCTTAATGAGAGAATTACATCGACCTGAAGGGACTCCAAATCCTCATTTGATGATTGACCTAGAAACAATCAATTGTCTATGCTGCTCTATAGGAATTCTTAGTTCCACTCAGCCTGTCTTATTGTGCACAGTCTCTTAAATGTGAGATCAAACACATGCAAATGTGCTTATGAATATATATATATATATATATATATATATATATATATATGAATATGAATTTATGTATATATGAGATAGAAAGAGAGAATCAATTGTAGTATCATTTGATAGAGCTTTAATCCTACATTTTATTATTACATTGACTGTTTCATGCTTGAATCTCCCTGCAACCTCAAGTAAGAAATGTCTGATGAGTTTTGATCTTTGAGCTAAGTGGTCTTATATAACACTAATGCCAAAATCTACTACTGTATCTTTGCTCAAGCTATACTCTGTGTTTAGAATGTTCTTCTCTCAGCCTTTCTGCCTGTCTGCATTCTCCATCTCTGCATTCTATCTTGAACTCTGATTCCTCCTCCAAAGTTCTTTCTCTCTCCATAGCTAACTCGTGTATTGGCCTTTGTGTATTACAGTGGGATATTCTTTTTATATTATCCAGAATACCACTTAGCTAGGACTTCTATTGCTGTGAAGAGACACCATGATCATGGCAAGTCTTATATAAGAAAACATTCAATTGGGGCTGGCTTACAGTTCAGAGATTTAGTCCATTATCATCAAGGCAGGAAGTCTGGTGGTACACAGGCAGACAAGGTACTGGAGAGGTAGCTTGGAGTTCCACATGCAGATTGCAGGTAGCAGGAAGAAAGGGTGACACTGGGCCTGGCTTGAGCTTCTGAAACCTCAAAGCCTTTCCCCCAGTAACATACTTCTTCCAATAAGGCTAAACCTATTCCAAAAAAGCCATACCTCTTAATAGTGCCACTCCCTGTGAGCCTACAGGGGCCATTTTCATTCAAACCACTACAACCACTATATATAGATTCTGGGAACATTTAATATGAGAAAGCTGTGCCTCTTGATTGTTTTAAATGGTAAAAACAGGGCATATAATAACCTTATGGCTACAGTAGTGGTATACATATCTTGGTGGTAACCAACAGCTCTCTAATTGGACTTAAGGACTTGCTAGTCAAGAGGCAAACAATACCTAGTATTAGAATCTGGCTAATTACTCGGAGCTAGTGAAGTCATGATTGTTGGAGGAGAAGCTACAACCTCTAATTTACTAAGTCAGCATAATACCCTAACAACAATCTGTAAACATTTGCCTTATACTCACAGATAAGCCTAGCTTTTTCCTTTGTCAAAGACATTTTCTTTGGAACAAATGGGGACCAGTACAGAAAGCTAAAGCCATTCAGAATTCAGAGTTGTAGAACCTAGTCACAATAGCAACATCTACAATATATTCCCACACCCAAAGCTCAGGGAACATTTCCAAAGAGGGAGTAGAAAGCTCATAATAGCCAGAAGATCAAGGAACTTTAGGTAAGATTGTGTCTCCTAGTAACACCAGAAGCTACACTCAGAAGGTTTCACCAATATTAACGGCCAAACATGAAATGAACCAAGAGGATACCAATGGTCAGACCAAACTGGAAGAGGAAAAGCCCATGAAATTTCAATCCTACACAACTATAGGCAACTGAGGAAAGCTGGGTACAGAAGAGGCGTTCTTCCCTAGGGAGGAACATCACAATTGGTGGTTCAGTGCCAGTCAGCCCTGAAAACATACGTGTGTGTGTGTGTGTGTGTGTGTGTGTGTGTGTGTGTGTGTACAGATATGCATATAATGACAATTATTTAAAAAAAAAAGAGGCCATGAATTTGAAGGAGAGTAGATGGGGAGGGGCTTATCCAAAGGTTAGGAGGGAGGAAATTTAATGGAAGGATATTGTAATTACATTATAATATCAAACCCAGGTATGTGGGGATAGTTACTATCATTTTGCTTGGTTACATTTTCTTGTAGAGTTGAAAGAATCAACAGCCAGTTTTTACTGAAGCAATGGACCATGCCAGGCACATCAACGTGTCCTTTGGTGTTTCAAAAGAAAGGAAATAATACTGACCCTAGTAGCTACATGTTCTGATCCTGGTTCTACCACATCTCCTCCCAAAACTTGTCCAGACCCTTGCAGATGTGCTTGTAAGCATATACAGCAAATACTACCTCCATGATTCCTCTTGGTGAGTTGCAGAATTATGGAAACCTTTGTCTGGTGGAGCCAGCCCATGGAGGGAAAGGCAGAACTGTCCCCTGGCAAGCATGCAGGCTTATAAGAGATTTGGGCATGGACTGGGCCAGCTCTACCCAGTTCTTTTGTTCTAGCATCATTAACCAATGGGGTCACTTCTTGGCCCATGGCAAGGAGTTACTAAGGACAGATTCTTTGTAGAATTTACAGAGTGAGCATCTTTGGGGCTAAAAGGGAAATTCTGGAAGGATGAGAAGAGGAACTGGTTATCCTGGAGAAGGTGCTGGAAAGATGTGAGGTCGATCTGGTGCTGCTGGACAAAGTGTTGGAAAGATAGAAGGAATCGGGTCCTTATCTGTGTCTTCTCTGTCCTTTTGTTTGGGAGTCAGCATATTTGGCCTGCTTGCTTCTTACCCCACTGTTTGTCTTTCAGACTCACAGTTGAAAGATTTGACTAGGATCAGAAAATAGCTCTGATTCATCTATAGGTACCTGCCTGTACTTGGCCCAGATCTGGACCAGAGACTTGAGTATCAACCTACTTCTTATTTGACATCAAGAATCGTATAGAAGTTTCTAGGAGGTGAAAAAGAAAGTTAGATTTTCTGCTTCATTTAGGTTGACATAGTATGGTATCATATATGATATGATATGATATGATATGATATGATATGATATGATATGATATAAAGACATGGAAGGTCCATTTGAAAGGTCACAATGCATACTAGACAGAAACTCTTGTTCTTTCCATAGTCAAGTCCTAGCCGACAGTGACAGTAGTAATTATTTTGTAAAATCACAGCCAACCCTGCCAAGTCAACATTTACCATCTAGGTTTGCTTCCTGATGCGTGTAACTTTGTATACAAAAAAGGTGTCACAAAACTGTAAACTTATCTCACAGAACCCCAACTTACTTCTGTAATCCTTCTTGAGTCTCTCACTAGCACTGTGGGTTGGGCACAATCCTGGAGTGGTGAGGAGTGTTCCAGAGCTAATGTGAGCTGTTCTTACCCTGACTGTTATTCGGTGAACCAGGGCTATGGTGTGGATTACTAATGAGTGAGGGGGAAGCTTTAGTTAGTAGAAAAGGCAATATACAATGTAGACAGGAGACCTGGATCCTATCCTAATTTCCGAAACACATGCCTTGTAACCTTAAAGGAGCCACCACCCTCTTTTGGCTTGGCTAGATTACTGATGAGCTCTCTCCCTTTGAGATGCTACAGGGCTGGAATATCTGATATTGGAGATAGATGACCATATTCATAAGAAATAAGCATGAATGCACTTTAACACTCTGCACTGATTCCATTTATAAATGAGATCAAAAGACAGTGACCTAAAACCACAGGGATTGATCAGGATCCGAGTCCATCCTGAGCACCAATTAGCAGGGGCTGTAGAGTGAGGCCTTATGTAAGACTACACTTTTAAAGTAACAGTTAAGTCCTTACCATCTTACTTTTTAGAGGCCAATTAGCTTATCATTTTTTATAGTATTTATAACAATACAGCACAAGAGGTACCATTATGGAACACAGGTCAGCATGCCTAGTAACTAATGAAAAGGTATGTAACATATTAAAAGTATCTGCTCTGGCAAGGAGACCCCAGTTCACAGGGCAAATATATATATATATATATATTCCCATACTTGGCATCTGCCATGTTTACTACTTTACATCAGAAAATTGAACCACTGAACTAGCCATGGCATTTAAATAACCCTTTCTGCATGTTCATCAAGTATAGTGAAAGTGAAGGCTTACAAACGCCAAATTGTAAGTTATGGAAGACAGTCAAGTTCTATTGAGATCTCTGCCCTGAAGACAAGTTAAATTTTGCTTGGTTGGTATAGTACACACCCCACTCCATCTCTCTCTCAATATATGTAGGCACTTAATTAAGTGTGTGTGTGTATAACTTTTTCATCTCATATTTCCTGAAACATCTGTTCACCTATTATTAATCGCTACTGACTGAATGTTGACTATAAGCTACTATGTTAGCACCTTATATAAATACTATAATGTAGCACAGATCTCAGAACTATTCTGAAGGAACATTCCATTATTCTACATGATATAGGCGGAGAGTCAAGCCTTTCTCTCCTCTGTACAACAGCCACACTTTGGGTAGGTTTTTCCTTTAGTATGTATGTATTATCTTTACCTATCTCATCCCATTGATTTTGAAGTCTCTTTTATTGGATATTGAAATAATTACACCTGCTTCCTTCTTGGTCCCAGGTGCTTGAAATACCACTTTTTATCCATTTGGAATTGGTTATTCTTTGTGTCCTCCTTGGTACAGTTACAGTGACAGATTCCTTGGTTGCTTTTCACAGTACCATTTTTATCTTAGTTGTGGATACTTGAGTTTTAGTGACCAATCCTGATTTATGGGGTACACTTCTTGCTTCACAGTTAAAATCAACATCATTCCTAAGATGATTAAGTCCATTTAGTTAGGGGAGGATATTTAGAGCTGACATCCTGGAAACAAAACATGTACTGAGACAGTATAAATTGTCTATTTTAGTATTTTGGGGGGAGAAGGGTAGACTTGGTGGTATTTTCACAATGTTTTTACAATATTTTTTGCAATTTGAAATGCAGCATTTCAAATTTGAGAAGACTGAAGTTTTTAAATACTTTTTGCCAGTTGCCCCATTTGACCTTTTACTGTTTTCATAACAATCCCCAGCATCATCATATATTACACTAATAATCTCAGAGCAAAAGTAAGTTAATTCCTGTAGACATTCTAACCTCAGATTGGATGGCAGTTTCACCTATAAGATGCATCCCAATGTGGATAGAGGGTGAAAATACTGCAGTATAGGTTGGAGTGAATATTTACCCCTCTACCACTACACTATTGGATACACACTCTACTTCATTCATTTGTGATTTAAGGATTAGTCTTTAAACATAGGTTTTGTATTAAGAGGGGAATTTGTATATTTTAATCATAAGATAAAAATTATCAAGGTATATCTAAAGAAATTGGCTTCTTTCTCAGTATGTCCAATTAAGTACTCTTGCCCTTTTATAAGTAACCAATAAAGTATGATGGGAATTTGGAATGGTGTCAAGATTAGGCTTTATACACACACACACACACACACACACACACACACACACACACACACACACACATATATATATATATATAAGATGTATGTGTATATATATATATATATTAGATGGCATATAGATTATAGATGTGTTATATATTATATACCTATACAAGTACATTTTTCATGTTAATCTATTTCTTGTATATCACTATCATTCCATAATAATATGCACACATAGTTGTCAGTCCTTTCTATAGCAGCACCACAGCCTGCATTGTGGCTGCACCATACTGTCCTGGACTAGTCTCATACTGTGAAGGCTTGCCTGGATCTCAGGTCATTGCTCTTACAATAAGGTAAAAAGTCACGCCTTGCTTACGTGCCTGTAAGTGCTTTTGCGGATAAACTTTGGAATCCTGGGATTAGAATTATACTTTCCTTTCCACCAGAAATAAATGAGAGTGCTCAACTGAACACAGATTCACATTCATCTGAGTGGACACAGATTCTCTTTTACAATGTCTTCTGCTCTGTGTGTTCATTGAATGTGTGCTTGTGATAGCTTTTTATGATTTTTATTTATCTTATGAGCACAGTTGATATCTGTTTTTTTTTTTTTCCTGGCTGGTGACTACTGAAATTTCAGTTTCTTTAGTTCAAATTTTTGGTAAAGTTTTTTGGTCATTTTCCCTCTACCTCAAAAGGCTTTAGTATGCTGGAGATGCATCCTCTCTTTGGTGTCAAAACTACATCCGCTGTGTGTCATTTATTGTCCTGTCTTCTTACTGCCCACACTTTATTTCATGACGTCAGAGCCTTCCCATCTCACCAGGCAAGACTCTTTAAACTAAGAGTCCAAAGTCATAACAATCAAAACAATGATATTGATCTTAACAAAAATTGGTTCCCATTTTTTTTAAAACTCAGATTCAATTTAATTATACTTTAGTTTTATTCTAAGGTAAAAGCTTCAAAAGTAAATGTTTAGATTAGATACAGTCAGAATTACCTGAATTTAACAGGCCTCTTAGTTAAACAAAGTTACAATGTAAAAAGTGTTTTTTCCTATTTTGAGGGTTCAATCAGTATCACTAACCCTCTTTGCTGGGTTCCTTCCTATCAACAAAGAGAAGAATACATCAGTGTTCTCTCTGCTTTCTGTACCCAGATATTAGTTAGGTGCAGTCAGAGGAAGAGACAGATGAGAGACTCAGGCAAAAGCAACAGCCTTTATTATGTTCGGGTCTCAGAAGCCAACCACAGTCTGCTGAGGTTCTGGATGCCCAGGGCGTGGTCCAGCCAGGCAGTGGAAAGGATACAGGGATTGAGGACTCATGGTCAAGTGGCTCTATTGAGAATTAGAGTACAGCATATGAGCAAAAGGAGTAAGGGGATTTTGGTGTGTTAGGAAAAGAGATAATAGAGACTGGTTAATCAGCTGGACTCACCTTTCAATGTTCACACATCCTCAGAAGCTGTCTGTGGGGAAATTGAGAATCAAGAGAATCAAGAGAATGAGCTTTCAAATTCACAACATGCTTAAGCATTTGTCCAACTGTAGTGAAGTGCCACAGATTGGCTTATTTGAAGATTCTAAGTTTATTTCTCAGAAGTGGCAAGAACTTGTCTGCATTGCTTGAAAACTGAAAATGATTGGCTTACTCATTTAACACTTACTTCATTAACCTTATTAATCCTTTGATGGACTGTCATCTTACCAAAGTTTTTTTTTTTTTTTCCTGTCTATATATTAGGTCTGCCCTCTGCCCCCGCAATAGAAAAAGAAATCAGAAAATAGACTGTGTATGTTTTTAGGCACATACACTTGTAACAGAGAAGGAGCAGACTCCAGGGAGAGTGCAGAATCTTTGCAGGAAACAGGGGAATTCATTTGAATGATTCAATTTCCATTTTAGGTCAGCTAAAGGGCTCATAGCTTTTGTTTTTCCTGGGTGGGGAATTCTCTCATGGAGGAGGAAAGGAGGTGAAAAGGCCCAGAAAATTATCACCAAAATCCTGATGTGAGAAGGGACTGCCACTGGGGGGGGTTAAAGAATCTTGATGTCTCAACTTCTAGAAGCCTTCCATATTCTAAAGTGATGTATAATTTTGGTCATTCCCACCATAGCTGTTACATAAATTTGTTCTATGTCCACCTCCATAGATTGATATCCGTTAACAGAAATGCAATTCTCTGACCCTAGTCCCTGTATCCAGCACAGAACGTCACGCTTCTGCTGCTCAAGGGATGTGTCAGGTCACCTTAAAGCAATGCTTCTGCACAGCAGAGATCTATTATAGATTTTAATTAAACAGTCTTGTGAGTTATCACTATGAAGACCTCTGATTTAAGAGGTCGAAATCTGAAAACTTCAGAGGTTGTAAAGTTGAAAACCTACTTTCTACTCACACGGTCACTGATACGAAGGAATCAGGAGTCATCCAAGTTTAAGTGTTTCTGACAGCATGGCAGAGGAGCAGGAGGCTTTACCCTCCACATGTATTCTCAACGCTGACTTGAACAGGACCGTGCTGGGTGCCCTCAAGCAGTTCATATGACCTCTCCTTGCCTTGGCTTTCTGTTTTAAAAATGAGGTTAATATAATCCTAAGTCCTTTCACCTCACTTATACTTTGTAGATCAAAGGGGACATATAAATTCACATTTATGTGACGGGACCTAAAATCAGTCTGAAATAATAAAAATCACTCCTAAAGTAATGTCTTGCTCCATGGAGACGGCCACAGACAAAGCTTATGCAGAGTCAATACCACTTGACAGTAATGATATTGATAATGGACAAAGATGTCTGTGTATGTGCCATCCTGGAGCTAGCTAAGAAAGAAAGGCAGCTTTAAAATGAAAGTGTATAGAAAAGAAAAAGGAAAAAAAAATGAGAAATCAAACCCTAAACTCCATCAGCAAAACAACAATACAAATGAGATTTCCAAGTGATTTCCTGAAGGTACAAAGAATATATGACTTAAAGGAAATTCAGCTAAGGGAAACTTAAACAATAAAATTAAACAATATCTAACATAGAGCAGATCACACATCTGCTGTGTACGGACCTGTAGTGCTTCTGCAATACAGAGTGTTTCTCTCTAGAAACACTTCATAAGAATGATATATACAGTACATCACAGAAAGACAGAGCACATTAACCCATTACTTTAAAGAGTTTCCATCCCATTTTTATTTATATTTAAGCTTTTAATCCTGGGATAATTAGTCATCACCAGGATTTAATGACCAGCTGGCTAATTGTATATCCCAGATGGAACTGCCTGCAGCTCCTCCACTAACAAACTGGTCATTAGCTGTTAATCAAATATCTAAAATTATGACATTCAAAGCTATAATTAACATTTTATAAACTTTTCTTCCTTTTTAGTGCATAAGGTAGTCTTTGAAAGGTATTTCACCTGAAACTGAGACAGTGAGTGCTGGCCTTTTAAGTATTCCACATTCCCTTCCGGGTAAAGAACGGTTTCTGGACACAGATGACTTTCTTGATCATTGTTAGGGGTTAGCAAGTAAACTTCAGTTCTGGCCTGCTGAACTAGTGGGGCTGAACCTCTCCTCATGACTCTTCCAGGGCCTTAGACTTGGACCATGTGATGTCCTGGCCACTGGGGAGAATTCTATTGGATCGTTTGGAGGACAGAATAAGAACTGTGCCCACATACATGTGGAAATTGCAAGGTAAATGTATCCTGAAGGGGAAACCTTGGCCCTCATGAAGATTGGCAGAGCCTGAGCTGTGATGGAGAAACTGGTTTTCACCATAGCAAACCCTTTCTTCCCAGGCAGAACCTCATGTTGCTCCTTACAGTTCCTCCTAATGTTCTTTCCAAAATGAAGCTGATCAACTGTGGGTGTGAATAACAGATCCCTACAACTTTACAGTAAGCTAAATCATGGGAAAAGGGCTAGCTTCACCTCTGCCATTTGAGAGGCCTTCTCTTCTAGAGATGAGGACAGAGAAGATTAGAAGACAGTATTTTCTTCCCAGACACAGTCTTCAGAGGTTATGACCTCAGAGCATATAGTGAAACACACTTGTTCTTGTTCTGACCCTACCACTGAGCAATTGCATTCAACACTTAAAATAGTATTTATTCTTCACTTATAGGAAAATGAAGTACATAAAAACATATGTGTGTGTTCATGTGTGTACGTGGGCATGTGTGTCTGTGCTTGTGTATGTATGTATGTATGTATGTAAATGTGTGTACCTATGCATATATGTATATGCATGTGTGATTGTACATTTGTATATACATGCATGAAGGTTTGTGCGAGTGTGTGCATATGTGTTGTATTAATATTGAAGAGATCAGCTCAGGACCTTTGGAAAATTCCACAAGACCCCTCCCCTCCAGAAGAGAGAGGCTAATTAAGTTCCTCAGGCCACAGGGTGGACTGGCTAACCATTGGCTACCTGAAGGTAAGGGAAGCCCTTGCTACCTCATTCCCTAAGGACCAATCAGTTTAAAAGTCACACTTTTCTGCCAATCACATTGTGCCTAGTGGCTGTTGCTCCATTCTACCACTGAAAACTGCATAAAAACTGGCCGAACAGGCAGCCTGAAGTCTCTGCCTCTCCTTTGGATATAGGATGAACCTAGCGTGCTGGAACAACAAATTCCTCTTGCTTTTGCAACAATCCCCGGCTCTGCGTGGTTCACTCAGAGGGTCTCTGGTAGCTAAGGCTCATCAGAGTCTTACAGTCACTATTCAAATTGCCCCACCTGGGGCAGCACGTGCTCCTCACTACCAACCACCAAAACGCTCTGGATTCTCGAATGAAAGACACACAAATAGCCTTATTTTTAATATACCCTGTCTGGCTCAACGGCTGGGCCACTCCCAAACTTCTAGGTTGTTAACGCCTCCCCTCCCAGACTCCTGAATTATTACTTATTAAAAAGTCTATATTTCATCTTTGCTACCCTGTGGGCCTGCTTGTGTACCGGAAGCTTTCCATGAAGAACTCTGGCCAGGCCAGGTGGGAGGGTTCAAGGGAAGGAGAAAGGGCAAGAGCATGGGTGGGGGGGTGTTGCCTCCTCCTCCTCCTCCTCCTCCTCCTCCTCCTCCTCCTCCTGCTGCCGCTGCTGCTGCTGTTGCTGTAGCTGTAGCTGCTGTTGCTCCAAGATGCCTCACCAGCTTTGCTGTACTGACCTTGCCTGGCTGAGTGGCAGAAGGCTGACTAGCCAGCAAGGCGGTTCAAGGGAGCTTCTGGTGCCCTTTGGGGAAAGCAGTTCTTTTTCCTGACTGTGGTGTTAAAGCTCTTATGACAGAAGCTCTCAGATAATGGAGAAACTTTTATACTGGATAGGATCTTTATATATAGTTTTGGAGTGGGTTGGGGTCTGAGAGTAGGTGCTTCCTTTTGGCTTGGTCTGAGAGGATGCCTCCTCTTGGGGTATTGCCTCTACGTGGCTGATGGCCACAAACCTCTGGGGGGCGGGGAAGGGGTTTAGAGGGCTTGGCTACGTGACAGGGTCCTGGTGCTGGGAGCAGGCAAAGCTCCTACTATCCGTTCACGCTCTCCGGGGCTTCTAGCCTTAGCTCAACCTTCCCAGGCTTCTTCTCACTGCCCACTGCCCAGAACTACTCCATCCAGACCCAACTGGGGAGGGCATGCTTGAGAGCATGAGTATGTGTGTGCATAAGTTCGTTTGCATATATGAGAATTCTCATGTGTGTGTACATACATATGTGTGTGCACATGTGTACATGTGTATTTGTGTGCCTGTGTGCACACCTGTGTGTACATATGCTACAGCATAGGTGAAGAGGTCAGGAGACAACTTGAAAGAAATATTTTTCTCTTTTCAATATGTGAGTTCCTGAGATTGAATTCAGGTTGTTGAACAAGTACCCTCACTATGTGAGCCATCTCCTGGAACCACAAATGTTTATTTTTTTAAAAGTCATTTTCTCAGTTCCAGAAAAACATTTTTCAATAGGAAACAAATATTAATGATATTAAGTTTAGCAGGTATTTTATGTTGAGTCTTCCAAAGAGAAAAATATAAATATTTTAAATTTGAATACAAATTTCTTCTAAGAACTAAAATTAAGATGGAAGAATTACTGTGACAAAGGTGTACTTTCTATGATATACAGTAAATACCACCACTCAGTCCCATATTCCCTCTGGAACGGTAGTCAGTGTGTCCAATTTTCATGCTATAGTGTGAGGGATTTCTAACCCACCAGCGACATAGAAGAGGAAGCTCAGATCTATGTAAGTGACTGTGTGGGTACTAATGCAGCCCAGGGTCCAATAAGAACTTCCTAGGCAAATAAAGTCTCGTTTAAGTGGTGGGACTTCTATCTCTTTTAACTAAGATAACTAATAGCCTGAAGGTAAGCAGTCAAGTATTTCTAAAGAAGCACAAAGAGTCATTGCCTACGGATTAGACACTAGATGCAAAGTGTCTGTGCACATTAGAGATACAACGATATAGCAGGCCAAAGCAATGCAAAAGTTTGCCCATTTTATATTTTTTGCTGAGGCCATTTTAAGTTTAGCAATAATTTGATCTCCTTGATAGGAAACCCCAGGGAAAATTACCCAACTTTATTCTAGGAATTCAAGTTCAGGGTGTCCTAGCTTTGTGGAGAATTCTTCACAGCTAACTGATTATCTTATCTTTTGTTAATGTGAAACCCACCCCAAGTACCAACTGCCAATTGAACTATGTACCTGGGCATGGTATTTACCTTCAAACCCCAGTACTCTAGACATGCAAGGTCATGGCTAGATCCTGAATACCTGGTGTGGTTCTAACTAGCTGAATTAAAATTTCAATTGGTTATAAACTGTGTCTGAGTGGTCATCTCTCCTGGTTACTCTCAGGAATAATCGGAGTAGAAAAGCAAGGAGAAAAACAAATACCCGAACCACAGCACTTCATGTGCAGTTGTGCCATGTAGGTCCAACTATGTAAATAAAAGGAGGATTTCAGAATGGCAGGTTTTCTATAATGAACATACCATTGAAGGATGCTCTCCTCTGAATGACAGCAGGGGATATAGGTCAGATTGGCAAGCAGCCCTTGCACCATTCGTGGGGTGGGTGGGTTGCTGTGAAACATTGGCTCTGATGAACTTCACATACAGGAATTCACACTCGAGGCCGAGTAGGAAATGACCAATTTTTTTCCTTCTGCGTTTTGTTACCTGCTGTGACTTTTAAAGGAAAAATAATTACTTTTACAAAGGAATTCATAAACACATTGCTGCCCTTCTTTCTGTGGCTTGCTTCACAGAACTTTCTGGAGGTCATTTCCCTGTGCATAGGAAGATCTTTGGAGTAGAAATGCCTTTGTTGGTGGTTTTTCTCCCTGTTATGCAAACAGATATTGCATTCTTTGACACCTAATTATCTGACTTGAAAACAGCTTTTATTTACTGGGCAGTAAAACAGTGAAACATTCCAGCTATGACACCCAATTAAGCATTTTGTTTTGCTTTGGTGGGCTAAAAGGAATGAAAATTTAACTTATTTTTGTCTCTACTATATCTCATTTTATCAGTTCTTTGACAACTGACATCATTAAACTGTTTCTTTTTCTTTTTTTTTAAACACTAAACTGTTACAAATGGATTTTAGAAACAGTTAACATTTACAAAGTACGTGTAATTGAATCTTTTCCCATTTTGTTTCATTTTGACATATTCTGCATTTCATGGGTTTGCTTTTATTACTTTTATTCTAAACTAAATATACAGCTTTGTGTAGCATTAATATCCAACATACTCGCATAATGTAAGCCACTTCTAATAACTAGTCACAATTCATTTTAAATTAGTGAATTCATTTAAATGAACAAACTAGGTCATTATTTGCATATACTTGTTTCCAAATTTTATTGAGAATAAACTGGTAACAAGTTGCTCTCCAAACACTGTCACCCCCATAACCTAAGCCTAGTCATGGTCACCTGCTCTCTCCTCATGTCCCCCATTCCATAGATTCCTCGGTTACTGCTCATCAAAAAAATAAACAGTAATGAAATAGTGGAAAAAAATCAGAGATACTGAATCATAGCATCACTTGATAAGAAATGTCATCCAAGCATCACACAGGAGAAATCACATTGATACTTATTTCCCTCTGAACTCTGTCAGATAACATAATCACACCAATTTAAATGACCCCCTAAGCTCTGGATCCACAGAATATTTACTGTACAGGCTTTTTTTGTTTTAAAACCACGTGTGATTTATTAGATGAATTCTTTAATTATAAAACTGCTTAAACTCTTATATCTTTTAAAATCAAACTAACCTAAATGTAGGCAAGGGTATTAACCATATAACCTACTTGTCAACTTGTTACAGAAACATAAGTATTGACTCTTTATTCCTCTGTCTGGAAATAAAGCTGGCTCCATGCCTCTGATCTTAGTATTGGCTTTTAATTATTGGATTTGAGAACATCCCGGAAGTATGCCAAGAGGGGCTGGAGTAGCCAAGAGCATTGGCTGTTTCCTAGATACCTTGTAAGTACTTCAGCCCTAGATGTGGACAAGTGCCATCTAAATTAGATGTTTCAAACTTTAGTGGCCTGCTTCCTAATGTCTGATTATGATGCTTTATAGATCTAGGGAGTCTATAAAAGTTTATGAAAGTTGAAGCAGTATTTCCTTCTGTTGGTCTCTTTTATTTTGGTTTTTGAGACAAGGCTCCTGTATCCTGCATGCATGTTTGAACTCTGTTTATAGCAAAGGCTGGCCTTTAACTCATAATTCTCTCTTCTCAATCCCTCATGCCTTGGGGTTACAGATGTGAGCCACCATGTTCCATTTTCTACTTCACATTAAATCTTCATGCTACTGCCCCCTTGGTTGCAAGGTTGGTTTGGTGACATTGATCTTTCAAGGTTATACTCACCTAGTATAGGCAGTCATCAACTGTCCCATTCTTTGTGCTGCTGGGTTGCTGGGCAGCCTACTGCCCTCAGGTGGCCATGCTTCCTTCTGTGTTTTTTGCTTTGTGTGGTGCCAAGCTTTGCCCATGGGGCTACACAGTGATTGCAGAGAACACTGTCTAGTGTTTATAATGTTTTATAAACAGCTTTAAAAAACATGGAGGGCCAGAATCTAGAGCCAGAATCGTATGATTCCTCCCTCCCTCCCTCCTTGTCTTCCTTCCTTTTTAAAATTAAATTATTTTATTTACCTTCCAAATACTGCTCCACTTCCCAGTTCCCCCTACCAGAGTTCTTCACCCTATTCCCCTATTCACCCTAATCCCCATATCTCCACCTCTGGCTCCCCAGCATTCCCCTTCCTTGGGGTATCAAGACTCTGCAGGATTAGATGTAACCTCTCCCAGTGAGGCCTGACAAAGCAGTTCTCTGTTACATATGTGCCAGGGGGTCGCAGACCAGCACATGTATGTTCTTTGGTTGGTGCCATAGTCTCTGGGAGCTCTGAGGGGTCTGGGTTAGTTGACACTGTTGGTCTTCCTATGGGATTGCCATACTCTTTAGCTCCTTTCAATCCTTCCCCTAACTCTTCCATGGGGGTTCCTGATACCAGTCCAATGCTTGGCTCTAAGTATCTGCATGTGTCTCAGTGAACTGTTGGTAGAGCATAACTCAGAGGACAGCCATGCTAGGCTCCTGTCTGCAAGCACATCATAGCAACAGTAATTGTGTCATGGTTTGGTGCCTGTTTATAGGTTGAATCCCAAGTTGGGCCAGTCACTGCTATCTACTCGAGTGGTCTCTTTAGGTTCTATTTCCCCATTTTTGGGCATTTCGACAAAGGTGAGCCCCACTGAATACTGGGAGCCTCATAAATCTCAGGTCTCTGGGATTTTCTAGAGGTTCCCCTCAACCCCAACCCCTGCAGTTAGATATTTCCATTCATTCTCCTGGAAGTCTTGGTTTCTCTCCTATATCCCCCCATCCCTGATTCTTTCTCCATTTTCCCTCTCCCTCCCCTCTGCCATCAAAGTCCCTCCTTCCTTCAGCCTCCCATGATTATTTTGTTCCCCCTTCTAAGTAGGACTGAAGCATTCTCACTTAGGCCTTCCTTGTTACACTTTATATGATCTATGCATTGTTTTCTGGATATTCTGTACTTTTTGGCTAATATCCACTTATCAGTGAGTACATACCATGCACGTCCTTTTGGGTCTGGGTTACCACACTCAGAATATTTTATAATGCCATCCATTTGCCTGCAAAATTCATGATGTCCTCATTTTGAATAGCTGAATACTATTCCCTTGTGTAAATGAAGCACATTTTCTGCATCTATTCCTCAACTGAGGGACATCTAGGTTGTTTCCAGCTTCTGGCTATTACAAATAAGGCTGCTATGAACATAGTATAGCATGTGTCCTTGTGGTATTGTAGGGCATTTATGGGTATATGCCCAGAAGTGGTATAGCTGGAACTTTCCAGTTTTCTGAGGAACCTTCAGATTGATTCCCAGAGTAGTTGTACCAGTTTGCAATCCCATCAGCAATGAAGGTGTGTTCTTTCTCCACAGCCTCACCAGCATGTACTGTCACTTGAGTTTTTGATCTTAGCCACTCTGATTGGTGTATGGTGGGATCTCAGGGTCATTTTGATTTTCATTTCCCTGATGACTAAGGATGTTGAACATTTCTCTAGGTGCTTCTTGGCTACTCGATATTCCTTAATTGAGAATTCTCTGTTTAGCTCTGTATCCCCCTTTAAAATTTTTTTGAGTCTAACTTTTTGAGTTCTTTGTATATTTTGGATATTAGCCCTCTATTGGATCTTTTCTCAATCTGTAGATTGCTGTTTTGTCCTAGTGACTGTGTCCTTTGCCTTACAAAAGCTTTACAGTTTCATGAATCCCCATTTGTCAATCATAGCTCTCAGAGCCTGAGCCATTGGTGTTTTGTTCAGGAAAATTTCCCCCGTGCCCATGTGTTCCAGGCTTGTTCCCACTTTCTCTTCTATTAGATTCAGTGTCTCTGGGTTTATGTTTAGGTCCATGATCCACTTGGACTTGAGCTTTGTGCAGGGTAATAGATAATGGATCAAATTGCATTTTCTGCATACAGACAGCCAGTTAGAACAGCACCATTCGTTGAAGATGCTTTCTTTTTTCCACTGTATGATTTTGACTTCTTTGTCAAAGATCAATTGTCCATAGGCATGTGGGGTCATTTCTAGGTCTTCAATTCTATTCCATTGATCAACCTGTCTGTCTCTGTACTAATATCATGCGTGTTTTTCTTTTTTCTTTTTCTTTTTTCACTATTGCTCTCTAGTACAGCTTAGGGTTGGGGATGGTGATTCTCCCAGAAGTTTTTTTTTTTTTTTTTTATTATTAAGAGTTGTTTTGGGAGCAGGGCAGTGGTGGTGCATGTCTTTAATCCCAGCACTCGGGAGGCAGAGGCAGGTGGATTTCTGAGTTCAAGGCCAGCCTGCCTGGTCTACAGAGTGAGTTCCAGGACAGCCAGGGCTATATAGAAAAACCCTGTCCCCCAACCCCCCCCCAAAAGAGTTGTTTTGGCTATTCTGGGTTTTTGTTTATCTTTTCCACATGAAGTTGAGAATTGTTTTTTTCCATGTCTGTGAAGACTGTGTTATAATTTTGATGAGGATTGCATTGAATTTGTAGATTGCTTTTGCTAAGATGGCTGTTTTTACTATATTAATCCTACCAATCAATGAATGTAGGAGATCTTTCCATCTTCTGAGATCTTCTTCAATTTTGTTTTTCAGGGAGTTGAAGTTCTAGTGATACAAATCTTTCACTTGCTTGGTTAGAATCACACCAATATATTTTATATTATTGTGGCCACTGTTAAGGGTGTTGTTTCCCTAGTTTATATTATTTGTGGCCACTGTTAAGGGTGTTGTTTTCCTAGTTTCTTTCTCAGCCCATTTATCATTTGTAGAATGGAAGGCTACACCCCTTCAAGAGCTCTTACAGCTGATGGACAACTTAAGCAAAGTGCCAGGTTATAACATTAAATCACAAAAATCAGCATTTTTCAATGTCTAGTGGCTGCATATTTCTTCAGGGCAATCCGCAGTGACTCTCCCCACCCTGGATCTCTGGTTTAGGGCAGCAACCGATGGCTTTCATCAGGTGACATTAGATCTCAAAATCCTCATCTAGTCTGAAGCAAAGAAGGAAAAAAAATCTTTTCTTTCCTCTTGAACCAACCTTCATTGATATTTTCCCACCTACTAGAAGATCCTTCTAAGATTCCACAAATTTCTAACTGGATCCAGTAAGTCCTAGGCTACCCCATCAGTGGAACTCTAGGTCTCAATTTTAAATTACTTTGATCCCAATTCTTCTCCATCCCTAGATTAAATTTGGAAGAGTTTAAGGATGTAATGTATTTGTTGCATTATTATAGTTTCTCTGAACTTCATTTTAGCAGCTGCAAAACAAAAAAGACCTTCCGTACACATCTCAAAAGAATAATAACCTTCAGTAATGGTAAATTAGTTAGACTTAGGGTAATTATGCTAAACAGAAAGTAAGATTTCATGATTCTATGAAAGTTGAACTCACTTTCAGGACCTTAATAACAGAATGCAAGATACAAATCTGAAGTGCCTTCATTTGCTTTAAACCCCACATCTCTTCTGTACAGTTATGGGATGCGGGTGATCTGGGATGGGAATAAGGAGTTTATCATAGTGACTCTAAAAACAAATACTTTGTTTATATCAGTAAAAAATATGTGGGAATATCTGAAGGTACTGGGAAGACACAACTTATGAGAATCCTTCTAGAGAAATCTTACACTATCCTGTCAATTTCATATTTTTCTCCACTTTTGTCAAAAAATGGAGGGCAGTCATAAAATCAATATGACAGGCAAGGAATGAAATAATTGGGCCAATATTGTTGTGGATAGCCTTGGGGCTAATTATTTTGATATTAATTCTGTTCTCCTGTGAGTGGTTGTGTACAAGGAATGAGTCAGTGATCAGGTGATATCCTGTAAATCTGCTTCCCACCTTAATTTGTAAAATAAAGGAGAGCTGATGATTGGGCAGATAAAAGGGAAGGTGGAGAAGAAGGTGCAGAGAGAAGGAGAAAATGGAGGAGGGAGAGGACGCAGAGGAGGAGGAGGAAAAAGAAAAGTGGATCAGAAGCACATGGCCTGGAGAAACTGTAAGTTCTAAGGGCTCTCATAGATGTGGAAGATGGTACTGTAATGGTAGATCCACCCAGTCTAGGCACACAGCATGTATTCATATGAATTGTGTTGTGTTTCATTGCTGGGGCATATTTGGGTGGAGATTTAACGCAGCACAATATGACATTAAATGTTCTTGATTTTCCATGTAGGGAAATGGTAAATCTAATTTTTAATATTTCTATCAATATCCTTAGCCACCATTGTTTATTTTTTTATGACAGTTTGGCTTTCCTAGCTCCTATAGTAAACCTCCTTTATCTCTTCCCACTTTCACATGATGCTCTTTAAACAGTGTTTAAAAGCTAACCGGTGCTTTTTCACCCAGCTGACAGAGATGCTAGAATCCCAAGGATAGCAGTGCTCATGTAGTAGGACCATGGATCTAAATGGACTTTTTACAGGAGAAAATTTATATTTTCACATCTTATTTAGATCATTGCTGGTTCTCAGGGCCCTCCTGTTGTTTCCTGCAATCTTGTGAGGTTAGATTCATGTGTAGAAAATGTTTTAGGAAGTCAGCTGGCCACTCCCTAGAGATTTTATAATGGCTGTATTTTTGTGTGTGTGAGTTTGCTTGTGTGCATGGCAGGGGTATGGGTAGGGGACTGGAAATCCAGTGTAGCATGCTGGCTACTTAACTCAGTGCAGCTAACAGATCTTGGTTTGATTTTCTTCTTTTTATTTATTTTTTTCTTCATAGGCAAACCATCAAGCCTATCTTAAAGATATGTTCTACTATCTTAATAACAGATTAACATGACAGATCTATCAGCCACTGTCCTTTCTGGATTGCAATCTTTATTTCAGTATGTGTTGTACACTGTGTATAAGTGTCAGCTTCCCTTTGTTAGGACAGACACCGAGGTTACTGTTGTAAAGTTTCTGTTTTCTTGAGCTGTTGCTGAAACACCATGTTTTCCAGTATCTGCTTCAATTCAGCAACATTGACCACTAAATATGATTGGTGACATCAATGACATATATCAGTGACAAAATTAGTCTAGCCATATCCTCCTCTTGCAGGAGTCTTGCTGGGGTTATTTTCTTGCTCACTAGTCTTGGCCTTCTAGAGCACAATGGAGAGATCCTATAATCAGCTACCTGAACTATTACCAGAAAACTCAGAGACCTTGAGAAGTGACACAATTTATACATTAATGTGACCTCTCTCTTTTGTGAACCTAATGCTTCCTGTTTCCACCATTTATTTTTCAATTTATCTGTTCTTTTAACAGCTCTATAGTAAAGAGAAGGCAGAAAACAAAGGATTAGCCAGATTCCTTGTATCATGCCAGAAGACACTTACCAAGGACTATGACCAGTGACAAGGATAGCCAGCCTGACTTCAGTTTATGTTTATAGTGAGAATTCTGGTTTCTTAAAAAAAACACAGATTAAGGATGTTGAACATTTTTTCAGGTGCTTCTCAGCCATTCGGTATTCCTCGGTTGAGAATTCTTTGTTTACTTCTGTGCCCCATTTTTTAATGGGGTTATTTGATTTTCTAGTGTCCACCTTCTTGAGTTCTTTATATATATTGGATATTAGTCCCCTATCTGATTTAGGATTGGTAAAGATCCTTTCCCAATCTGTTGGTGGCCTCTTAGTCTTATTGACAGTATCTTTTGCCTGGGGCAGGGGATGGGGGAGGGTATAGGGGACTTTGGGGATAGCATTTGAAATGTAAATAAAGAAAATATCTAATAAAAATTGGAAAAAAAAGAGAAAAAAAAGGAACAACAACAACAAAAAAACCACGGAACTATTATGAGGATATAGTCTCATTTTAATCCCAGGTGTGGGGTATGGGGTTGCTTTAGATTATCCAGAGCAGCTGACTGTGATTTACCTTGTGCTCTAGCAGGGGTGTGATTTTGCCAGCTGCAGATAATTTCTGTGAGTGTGTGATATTTGAAATTTTGGAGACTTTTCAGAGAATATATAAATGCTAGAGCCTCAGTAGGGTAGAACTGCTGGTTAGCCAGTTGGTGATTGGCTGCTGTTGGTTGTGGTTTGTTGTAGAAATCAGATATCCTGACTGCAGAGATCAAACTTGCTCCAAGAAACTCAATGCCCCTAATCAGCAGGAAGTAATCTAACAATTATGGCTCCCTTTCCTACCCCTGACTTCATTTGGGAATTTCCCTCCCCCTGCCTCCTTCTTTCTCTCCTATCTAGTGTTAAGGGGTTGAAAGAGATGAAGTAAAGGGTGGAATAAAGGTAGAAGAAGCCACAATGTCCATCTACCCATGTTCTCTCATATTATCTATCCTCTGCTCTGAGCCATCACAGTGTATTCATGATTGGAATTGAGTGAAGGGCAGGCAGAGTCTACGTTTCACAAACTCTGTCAGAAATTTCTTTGTGTTTCTTATTTCAAACCTTAAAGCAGCACAGAAAGTAAAGAATTAAACAAGACCTTGGAATGTCGTGGTTCATGCCTTTGAAAGGTTCAAGATGCCTTGTATAAAAAGTAGTTTTGTTCTTGTCTTGTTTGCTTAGCAGGCCTCCACCACACCCTGCTTTACTTTCATTCTCTTATTAGCTTACTATAAGCATTTTCTTCCTCAAACAGTAACCTAGAATGTCATTGCCCTGTGACCTTTTGAGATGATGCTTGGAGAAACTACAAACACATACAGCTACAGCTGTCTTGTCTCCTTTTGCTGTATTGAAGGAAGTAGATTTGCATAGCTTTCAGGGGTCAAGTAATTCAGCACAGCTCCTATTCAATGTGGTTTCACCAACCTAAATAACATTGTGCAATGAAGGAAAGAGGCAGAGAAAATTATGGATCTGGAATGTGAATACCATGAGAAGTTGAAGAAAAGGAGGATCTAGTTGTAGCATCCAAAGATATAGTCACTTATGGAAAAGCTTGTACAACTCCCAGAAAGGATGTAATACTTCAAGCAGACACTAAATTCAGCAATATTTTAATTTTTCAAGGGTCTTTAAACAGTCAATTAGAACTCATGGTGGAGGTATATGCCACACCCACTCCAGTGAAGACTGAGTGACAGGCCTAAAGGCTTGGACCCATTCCCAAGGCAAAGAGTTTCACAGCAACTCAGTCTTCTGGAACCTTGGCACAAGTGCTCCAAACCTGTGCCTGCATTAGTTGGTGAATGGTTCTGTGTGCTTTCTTTCAGTATTGTTTTATTATAGGTGCCTCCAAGAAATGATTTTACTTATACCAAATCAGGTTGAACTCTACTGTCTGGCCTTCACCAATGTCCTAGGCAGTCCTTGAGCTGACCCTGGGCTTGGAATTTCATAAGAATGTTATTCATCCAGAAAAAATGCTCCAGTGTTGACAGTTAGTAATCAGGCATCTCAGTTTGCCAGACAGGAGTTAGAAATCTCAGGGCTAGTTCAAAATAATACACTTAGAATTCTCATTACAGTCAGGTATGGCAGACTACATTGCATATTAGAAGAAAGTTGGTGAGTTCTTCTGACAAATGGAGATTCCCTACAGACACTTAAAAGAGCAGCCAAGTTACTCCCATATGCAAGAATTTACCATGGCCTAGGAATAAGGAGGGTTGTGGTTTAAGGAAGAACTACAGTATTGCATTATTCATGAAAAGGTCAGCCAGAGCAGAACCCCCTGGTGCAAGCTTTCACAAGGCTCAGAGGAATA